>LUCH01004034.1:22553-55972 GCA_013368495.1 Paragonimus heterotremus | reverse complement strand
CCCTCCGGATCACAACAGCACACAAGCCTGACCACCACGCCAAGGTAGCAGAAAAGGTCAGGTTGTGACACTAAGCAGTCACAATCCCACTGGGTTTCCATATGTAGTTTCCTAGGCAAACAGCAGTAGTAAAATAAAAAAATCCGATGGGTCCCAAACCCTCCACTTTCTGTGGTGGGCTCGGCTTTGTTTATCGCTTGTTCATCCGAACGCTTGACACACCTAGTCGACGTAATTTATTCAGATGCTCTTTATAACAAATTCGATGCTACCCCTGAGTGCCATCGTGGTTAGTTACTTTGCTGACATACCATTTTGTTCAGGTGACCGACTGTAACTTTCAGCAAATCTCTGGTTGTTCGCCTATTGATATCGGACAACATCACTGGGGTCTCTTCCAGATGTTCCCATTGTTACTGAGTGTTGACCTTGAACTGATCAGGCGCTCGTAAAGCGCATTTCCAACTTGCTCACGGTTGGGCATCTTTCTTCTGGATGTTGTTTTATTCTGAATTCTAACTAGACTATTTGTTTGCAGGACGCAGTTTTTTTGGCGTCAATTGTTCGAATCTGGGTGTTGATGTTTTTCCGATTACCTTGTATCTCCTGTCATTTTACCTTCATTATTGCGTAAAAATTAGGCACAAAATCGACCAGAAATGCATTGCAGTCTTATGATTCATGAGAAAATTTTGGTGGTTGTTGGACGACCGTAGGACCAGGCCGTTTTCTGTCTGTAAATCGACCGAGAGTGTGTTGGTCCGCTTCAAACACACATGTATATTTACGACAAGCTGACTTAGAGACCACACCGAATGAATACAACTGTTAAGACATTGGAACGGAGTTGAGAGAAACACAAGTTCTCTTGACAAAACCCCATCGACTTCGATTCTACGCGAGCTCTGACAACCTATCTACATGTATCATCCCATGGGGCACAGTCTGTTTGGCCCCAAAAAAACGATACCTTGACGTCAGAAGAAGCTTCATCTTCCTTATGCGTATCACACACTTCCAGCGTTATCAAAGTTGTACGAAAAATGAATGGGATAGCCACTCGTGGATTGATAACCGCAAGAAGTATATTGAAGCCACTAAACTACATAGAGTGAGATCAGTAGGCTAACTATTTACACGGTAATCTCACTGAACTCATTACTTCAAAGGCACAGGTGACCAAACACTAATTATCATCTGCAAAAACAGACCACTTTTCGAATTCACGCAGAAGCACAACGCATTTCGGGTGAATCTCATTCTACAGCTACGAACCTACACATGGACTGACAATCTGTAACAGACTCATATGTTCGCGTCTCTATTTTGTAAGGGCGATTCATGAATCAAAGCGCCAAGTCTGAACCATTGAGAAGTACCGTGAATAGCTGCTCTAGAATCAGCAAAGTGACCTCATTGGTTGGTGCTGTGTCGTTTTTTTCTCAATTTCTATCCAACAGACGAGTTATTTCACCCTGTGATTTAGCACCATAGTTTAGTTAACGAGATTACTTCTTCAAGCATCAGACATTAAATCATGAACAGAAATTCGGGTGTTCTCAGAACGTTCATATCGGGTGGCTACTGTGCTATGAGTTGGATGTTTCCAGTCCACATGACTTGCCTTCTACATCAATATGGTAAGCAATGTCCTGATGTTTTACTTGAATAAATAATTTTGATGATCAAAGTAACTCAAAGACTAGTAAACAGAACGAAGTTTATCTCGGAAGCTACTTGCCTCTACAAATCCTGAACCGGAGGACTTGCGTGACAATAATTTCCACGAACAAATTAGATGAATAACCGAATGTAAGAAGTGAAATTGTTCCTAACACAGTTTACAAAAAATGATCGCCATAAAACGGTTTTTACGGGAATCTAATCCGAAAATGAAAGCAGCTTAGTAGATGGACACAACTGGCAGGCTTGATTGAACCTGTTCAACCAGGTGGTCGGATTCATTCTTTACTGTTCACTTAGTTGGCGCATATTTGGGACCGTTTGAATCTCGTTAGGTAAACCGAACTGGTGAAATAAATCTCCACTAGGTAAGTGCTCCACCTCCAGTCCTATCACCGATGATAGACGATTGGAATATCTGGTGTTAGCGACAACTGGTTGTGACTCGTTGGTGTCTCGTACTTCTCGTTTAGTAAGTCGAATGAACGGATTTTGTCTCAATACTCTATACATGCGCAGGCGCCAGCGTGAAAT
This sequence comes from Paragonimus heterotremus, assembly GCA_013368495.1. NCBI lineage: Eukaryota > Metazoa > Platyhelminthes > Trematoda > Plagiorchiida > Troglotrematidae > Paragonimus > Paragonimus heterotremus. Next base: position 53,755 of record LUCH01004034.1, on the reverse strand, counting down.
CGAGCCATTCAGTTTGGCATCATCCGCAATTTCCACTGATTCATCATCTGGACCAGAGTCGGGAGTGGTGTGTGTCAGACAGGTAGTCATGCCGTCATCAGGTTCACAATCCCCATCTTCAAAATCCAGATAGGCCAAACCGCGTCTCAGTTTCGGTGGTTCGTTTAAATAGACTGACTCAAGGGATTTCGAGTGGCTGCTCGAACGACGTCTTTGCCCGGTTCGTATCTGCGCCTTGCTTTCAGGCTCCGATTTGGAATGAGTCGTATAGATAGGATTATTCGAGCTGCCCAGGTTGGTTTGGATAGAGCCACGCCAACATTGCCCATCCAGATAAACATGTTGACAGTCATCATATTCCAGCGATGGTTCGTCAGCGTCACCGCATTTTCCAACACTCATGGAATCCCTTACGCACAAGGACGGTGGGTTCATATTGTTCAGTGGAAACTGAATTCGACTGATCTTATTTCCAGCAGCATGCCCCAGTGTCCCATTGTCACTCATAGTCGAACGGTGGAATAGTTACAAAGATTTGGTTGTTATTGATTTTGTTCTGTTTGAATGACAATGCTATCGACTTACAGAAGCGAGTGGTAGATGCTCTAACAGCACTCTAGCGCATCATATTCTACAATGGTATAGTATGTTGTGCTCAATCGAATCTGTAATGGTTTCCCGCATATAGGAATTTTGCAAAGGAAATGACCCTTCTAGTAGATAAATAGGGAAAATCGTCTCACTGGAACGTTGGTACCTAATTGTACCATTGGCTTGTTCAGGAGAATGAAAACTCTTTACTAGCGCGCTCCCGTCCATATGTTAATAGGAAAAGGAACTGTGTCGGACGGGTTGCACAGAAAGTGAAGGAACCGTCTGACATGTGTAGGTGTATCAGAGTCGGACACGATCGAAGTTTTTGATGAACATGCACATTCTGATTGAGATGGAAAAGAGACAGGAAAGATTGTAGCTCGGATTAACCCACGCTTATGCCGTTTGTTTAGAGCTTCAAATCTGCCAACCATAATCACAGATTTAGTTAACACATTTTAGTTCGAAAGATCTCAATTGTAAGCAGATTCTTCCTGCACACCATTCTGACAATTTCGTGCCATTATTTCAGGAAACTACCTCAAGTTTCCATCTCTCTTCAGTGTCAGGCGACTTGTTAGTTTTTGGTTAGTTTTATGAAAATTTTGTGGAAGGGGGTTAGATCACCTCCCGGGTGTTAACGCTATCATCTAATGATGATACGAATTTGCCATAAGTTCTTAATTCTTATCAATCATGAAATAACTTAGGTTTTTTGAGCAATAAAATCTTTCGAATTTACAAAACTGCTCACCCGAAATAACTATGCGCATTTTATCTGATAATCAGAAACTAGACACCACTCAACATTTCACAGCTTTTCAACTGGCCAGCCTCATAAGCAAATACAACCTGTTTCATTTATGACTGAGCTCGTTAGTGGTGCGTATTTATGTGTGGCCTGAGGGGCGAAACCCGATTGTCATACTTGTAGCGCCAACGTGTGTTGTTCACGGATTGGCATCCAAGCCGGCAGTTCGTTTTGCTCCGAGTTCATGTGAATAGGAATTTATAGCAAATTTGTAGATTAGCGGGAGCTGAGATATCTTATGAATATCTGTCTGTGTTGGACGGTTTAGAAAGAAAAGATAAGTCGGAAGACTGTTTTTCATTTTCGGAGACAGAGAAGGACGGATGATGATGTGCGGAATAGAAACCAAGCCACTGTCTTTGAGGTATACGACAAACGCGTTGCAACCTACGGCAGACAACAGCCAGTCAACGCCAGCAGATAGAGATTGGAAACATTTTCAGTCTGATGATCAATGTGTCTGATTATTTTGTTTGGTGTTCTAAATATGTGCGTCATGTCTGTGCATGGATTCTACTACTGGTGATGTAGTTCAGACAGACTGGTAGGTTCCAGATTGGGTGCATCCGAACGCTGAAAGTTCTCCCCGCAAGTCATGCAGCTCATTTTGCTATTGTGCATGATATACACCCTTATGCATTGTAAGGTCGCAAAGGATTAATGCGACATGCTTTGGTCGTTTTGCTTCTACACGTCAGTTGAGCACATTTCAGACTGCAATACGTTGGAACTTACACACTATGCTTGCTTCAGTGCCTGTGTCAATCAGGTCGTAATGTCAATATAGTCGGTACAGTAATAGTAATCGCAGATCGGTTACGGGATTGTGGTAGGGTCTTCAGGCTAAACAATGAAAGACTATAATCGCCTCGCAGAAGTAATTGCGCCTTCATGATGTATGACTTAGAGCAGTGGGCTGCTAATTTGTTGTGATGAGCTGCAACAAAAAGTGTGATACAGAATGCGAATATAGGGGCTGTCGCCTTGGTTCACATGTAGAGATCAGTACACTTACTCTAACAGTTGGAAACCCACATATATGATCAATAAGGCCTACTATTAATGCACCAGTCGAAACACACTTCTACAGATCATGCTAATATTACCTACTTGCGCCAATGCCGTTCAGATCTTTTTCACATCGGCGAAGCAAATGAAATGCATGTAATGATTTCGTTCAACAATTCCAGTCTTACTAACCTGTTGTATCCATAATTCCTACGACAGTTCTTAGTGAAGCTCGTGTATCACAGCCAGTAAACTACACAATTGTCTTGTGAATGTAGAAGACGAGTGTGGTTAAGCAGCAGTATTGCATTGCAGCACGGAGGGCAAATGGGTCGTAAGAATTGTGGGCAACAGCAACCAGACACAATTGTGCGGTGAGACGGTAAACTGTACATTGTCAAAACGCAAGCGTAAGCGAGTTAAAGCTCATTTGTTCAGCCAGGAAGATCAAATGACAAATTAGGTTGGACAAGCACAAATTTGTGAGCGTATGGCTTGCCATGAGCGGTGAATCATGTGAACATGGCTCGCTGCACAAACACGCACACGTTTCCTGCGTGTGCACACTTAACAAGACAGAACCGGTGCTGCGTTTGCCGCTAATTCGGCAGAATCCCTTATTTGTTTCTTCACACTTTAACTATGGAGTTTGTCTCGCCCGTTGCACGGTTCTTGTCAGGTTGGACCTAAATGTAGATTAGCGCTCTGTGGCACGTTGTTGTATAGAAAGTTTATTGCAATATTCGCAATTTGCACTGCTTTGATAACACAACTTTTGGTGTCGAATTGTTCTCCAAACTGACTGATTAGCTGGCATGCTAAACAGTCATTTTTAAAAGAGAAAAAATGGAGACGTTTTGTTCACTTTAATCAGTCACCCAGGGATCAGGAATCTCTCAGTTGGGTTAAAGACATGATTTTCATTGAACTAACTGTGCAGTGTGTAAGTTATGTAATGGGCTAACCAAAATGTTAATCTGAATGCGAAGGCTGCGATCGAATGTGACTGGTGTTCAACTTGAAAGGGTCTAAATCTTCGAAATTCAATCAATTCGTTTAGTGCTATTACCATCACCTGATCTACAGATTTCACCGAATCTGGGGGTAAACGCCACATCTAACTCACAAATGAACTGTGACCTAGAAATATGTCAGTTTGTTGCTAAACTAGTGTCTACATACACGCTAGTAACAGGCATATTGATGCAGAATGGCATAATGCACTTCTGCAAATTCACAAAACCGATCGCTTTACATGGAAATTTGATTCTCTAAGCACAGATATATAGCTACTACACTAGTCCAAAAATGAAACCTGACCAACTATTTTCTCTTTAAATGGACTCGTGAAGAAGACGGTTTGTCGAACAGCCTGGCATACAATAATCTTACTAGTTCCCTCAAATTACACATTTGCATAATAAAGGATACAGAACTATCTTTTGCTGACTTTTTGCAAGTTTCCTAGCCATCCTCGATAATCCTGTTTACCTACGGTTAGTCAATGGTTATTTCAGTGGTCGAAAGTAAGTTGTATCCCCTTAAACTCCAACAATCGAGGTGTCCTGCAGGGTCTCTGTCAGGCATTTTGAAAAGGCTATCTACCATAACTAAATTGATAACGTTGTTTCGGGCTTAGCAAACCCAAATAGCTAAATAAAACGAAAACTTTAAACAGTCTGTAAGTCGTTTTCTAGAACGTTACAGCGGACAGTACAAAATGCTAGGATGTACGTTTTTTCCTTGTCAGAACAGTCAGCAGCTAATTGCTTAATTTTTAGTTCCATTCCCCACGAATTTGCAACCCATGCTATGTTGTCATACAATCAACTACACTCGCATCACACTTTCCATAACCTAAACTGCTCAGTTCACATCGTTGAACTTTTCCAAAGTACAATGTCTCACTTTCTTTATATGATACTCGAAATCTTACCACATTCCTACATCTAAGCAAATATCTTGTTTATTGCTATATTGTCTCTCAGTTATGTAATCTACCTGTTGTGTTTGCTGACCTTATTGGGCATTGAAAGTTTGTATGCCATTCCCGTAAGCGTTTGTCTACGCGCACAGGCATCTCCTCATCTAGCTTAGGTCACATCGTTCCACTTAAAAACCCTACAGCTTGTGACAAATTTTCCCATAGAATATAATAGTTTCTCTCAACCCTCTATTTACCATAATTATTCAGTGTATACTCTCCCAAAATGCTGAGTATGAACGTCCACACGCAAAGCATCAGTTTCTTCTCTCTGTACCGTTATTTCTTGCGTTAAATAATTTCGGCTCCCAACCGAAGCGTGCTTGTGATGCTACAATGCCACTCTTGTTCCCGCAAGCCATTCAGTTCCTCGTGTTTTCAAGCAAACAGCAAACTCTCGTGATCCTTACAGGTTATCGTATCTGCCAGTCTCCCTGCAATTGCAGATATACAGTCGCATGCGTTAACGAACATATCTTTTTTTGTATCGGACAACGTTTAGTGTGCCGATTACACATATTCGATAGGCGGCGTCCAGGAGTAGTGGTTGATTACAACGTCTATTTTGTTGTATTTAGCTACCTCGTCATGAGCCCATTTGACTGTAGTTCGAACGGTAAAGCGCAAAGAACGCCAGAACCCGGGAACGCATGACAAAATGATTAACGGACGCATCAGCGCAATAGCCGGAGGAACATCGTACGAGCATGAAACGGTACGCTCTTCACCGCAAGAAATGCATTGGTCTGCAGGGCACCACAGTTTACTGCCTTGATGAATGTTCACTATTTTACGAATATTGCAAACCTTTATTCATTAATCTTCAGCAATCTGCCCCGTACCCAAAAAAAACTGACAGTTTGGGGTGAGCCTCGTCGACGATTCAAATTGACGTTTGCGTTCCCCATCTCACTAAAATGAACTGACTATCGCACTAACCACATTTTTATAGTTGTTAAAAATTTGTGAAATGAGTTTACATCGTATCCGGCCTGCTGACTATTCCAATTGAATGGACTGTGTTCTAGATGATGGTGAGTAGTGGAGGATTTTGGTTTCACATAAATTGATCGTAGCTTTCGCACTCTCATAGACTTTCTAGTCAACCCCTTTCTGAAAAAAAACTCTATACTCAAGTTCCGGTCGAATGAGCCTGGTCAACCTCATCACAATTGATAGTTCGCGGCGATTTTACCGCATTCATCTGTCGACTACTCCACATGCGTGTAGAAACTTTTATGATTTTGCCGGCATATCAGCCGAATTCACACCAAGCATGTTTTAAAAAATATGCTCGAAATGCATAAGAACAAAGTGGAAAGCATTGTCACCAAAATTGCTAACAAACTGAAAAGAAGTCACTGGGCTGTTGTCGACCAGTACCACCGTCGAATAATTCACCGTCTGTAGGACGTACTGATCATTTACAAATACTGTTACTTGAATAGAAAAAATCTAGCCGGAGGACCATAGTTAATCTGACGGGAAAAAACTCCAAATAAAATGAGGATATGAAGGTTTCTGAAGTGCTGGAGATGATAGAGAAGAGTCACTGATTCGGTTTTTGAAACGTTAAAAACGTTCGTTGCAGTCCCCTACTGTAAGAACAACTTAGCCAGGAGACGTTTGATCGGATTCCGTCTAAGAGTGAAACAAATATGTGATAAATGTCACCTGAGTGATTTCTATGTTTTATAAATCGTTGTGAACCGCCTTTAATTTCTCTTCGTAAGTAGTACACTGGTTTAAATACAGCGTTATTGTGAACTTGAAAAATGAAGTTACTTTGAACGGGTTTGCAAAAATGTCTATTTACTTCAACTCTTAACGACTAGAATGTAACAATTGAATGAGCTGATACCTGATTCACCAAGAAGCACACCTAGTATTCCTTGAGTGCACTCAGTACAGAAAGGTACTGTAGTATGCTTTTGTAAGCCAACTGAACAGATCAGTCAGTAAACAAAGTGACAAATTTTTTCGTATACACTCGTCAGTCACGTGTGGTTCGTTCGCACAAACAGATGGTTAGTTTGGTGTTGTTGAAGTAGTAGGGAATACAACTGTGGTAATGAACGCGCATGACATCTGGTCTCAAATGGGCCAGAAGCTGCCTCTAATTCCACAACTTCCTCGTCAGCCAAGTCTCACGAAGAGCTATCAGACTAAGTCCCTCTGGAGAATATTGCTCCTAAATCTGTTATATGAACTGCCATGAAGTATATTGCACCGTGTATATAACTACCTTAGGGGGTCCCCTGAAATTCAGTGTTTACTTAACACACGAACTACCGTGCCACATGCTAAAGCATCTGCTTTAAGAGTGGCCCGTGAGCTTGGAATTCTACAGTCACCAGCATCTTCGGGGTGAGAACTGGTAAGCCTGCGTTTTAGGATGAATCAATACGTATGCGTTACCGACGGTCTGTTAGGGTTTTCAACAGCCAGCCGTCAACCAGCGAAAGTAAGAACAAAACAACGCACTAATGTATGATATGGATCCAAGTATATGTTCCACCATGAACTACAGTCAGTTGCGTAGCCATGTCACCTATAACTACCAGCTACAGGTTTTATCCGAGACCAGGTCTGATTCGGAAAAGAAAATCACCAAGTATACCAGTGACAATTTTCCAGTAGCAAAGACAATACTAGACAGTATGTTGCATTCTGCTAAATACTTTGGAATATGCTTTGTAACCTCAAAATAGGAAGTTCTGCAAGATTGTTGTGATTGCGTAGATTTAATGTTCCATAATGAAGTTACGAAGATTGTTGACCGGTTTTTGCATTTAGGAAGTTGTATCAGCAGCAGCGGAAGTATAAGAGATGAAAGAGAAGCTCTATTTTCGGTATTAAAGTGGTATTTATCAGTCTGAGCATCGTCGGCGACAAAAAGGCATCTCTTTAAGACTTAAAAGTCGCCTATATAATGCGACTGTGAAGGCCGTGTTGCTTTACAATTGCGAACCTTAGCCGTTCAGGGCACAGGGCGTGAACCGTCTTCACGTATTTGATCACTGATGTTTGCTTCCGATCGCTTGCATCGATTGACACCAATGGATAAGCAAAAAAGAAGTCAGGGAGCGAGTATTCGACAGTGACTGTCAAACGAGTTCTTTTGTTCAAACTTTATGTTTATAAAGACTTAGATGGTTGGGCTATGCGCTAAAGATGCCAGATAGTCGTCTGCCACATCGACCACTGTTTGGCGATGTCGCGGCCGACTGATGTAAAGTACGACTTGGAGAGATGACTTGACGTATAGAAATGAAGTCATCCATCGAAGGCCTCTGTAAGTCGTGTTCGTCTCCCCGGTTGGGGTTGTCACTCACCAACTTACAGAGTCGGTAGCTGGAGACATTAGGTGAGATGACAGTTAATCGGGCTCAGTGACGTGATTTTTGTTGTTTGGCTGAATGACATAAGACATTAGAAGCCGTAAGTAGATTGTTTTGTTGATGATGCCCCACTTTCAACTGTACTTCTTTTAATTGTTTACAATGTGTAAAAGGATCGATCGCAGGCCACTAAGTAAGGTGCCTCATAGTGAATATTACCGCCTACCAAACACCGATGACATTCTACCACTATTAAACCAAGCCCAACTTTTCACAAAGGTAGACCTATCTTCGGATTTTTGGCAATTAGAATTAGAGGAGCAATCAGTTTACTTTACCATATTTGGAACCCCTTTTGAACGTTTTCATTGGTCGCATTTGTCTTTCGGACTGAAGGTGTCCAGCGAAACTTTTCGGAAACCTTTAATCCAAATACTTGACAAAGCGAAATGTGTCACCTGTGTCGCAGATGTACTAGTTTTTGGAAAAAACCATACAGGATCATGACAGAAACCTGGAGGAATTCTGAAGGCGCTGCATCAATCGCAGAATTCGCCTGTCACATGACAAATTGGCTTTACGAGGAAAACAGGTCAATTTTTACGCAGAATTGCTAACACCAAGCGGATTCAAAATGGACCCGAGAAAACAAAGGCTATTGTCACGTTGCCAGCTCCTGAGGATGTGAAAGCAGTATCACGACCGAATAGTATGGTAAATTATCTAAGTCAGTTCCTTATAAAAACCTGTCCGATCTGATGCATTTCATCCGCATGTCGACACATAAAGGGAGTAACAACAGACAGCACTCATTCAAATCAAACGAGTTATTACCGAGGCTTCACACTGATCTACTACAATTCAGCATTACCTCTGATAATTCAATGTGATAGCAGTGAAACTGGCCTAAAGGAGGCATTATTACAGAACGGAAGACCAGCAGATTAGCAAAGTGTAGGAGCCGTTCACTCGCTGAGCGAAACTATGCGCAACTTAAGAAGGAAATGCTGACAGTGACATTCACCATGCAACGATTCAGCACTTATACTTTTGGTCGGAAAACAATAGTTCACAATGACCACAAACCGTTAGACGCAATGGTGAGGAAGCCGTTATCCGCCGCACCGAGAAGGCTACAGAGAATGTTAATCAGAATGCAAGAATGGTATCGAATTGGTCTGTCAGTCGGGGGCTCAGATGCACATAGCTGACACGTTGTCCAGATCTTGTGGAAAATATTCCTCCTTCGAAGAGCTTCATTTTGACATTACTGCGGTTATGGATTACAATATGACGGAAACCGTTCCAATCACAAACCTTAAAGAAGCAACGGCACAAGACGTTACGTTACAACGTAGGGCTGATATAATTAAAGACGGATGGTCACACGATAAGAAAATGTTCAATAAGGAACTAGCAGTTTTCTATAATGACCGTGATCAAGTTATCCAGGAAGACAGTTTAATGATCAAAAGGGAAAGAATTGCAATTCCGAAGACGTTTCAGCGGAAGACGTTGGAGCATGTTCACTTGACACATACGGGAGTGGACAGCTGTATCCAGAAAGCAAATGAGCTTTTCTATTGGCTTCAGACGTCGAGTTCCATAAGGGAGTTCATACAAAGCCGTAATGCGTGTCGGGCTATCGACTCGAAGCAAACTAAGAACACCATGCTGACGCGTCAAATCCCTCAAAGACCCTGGCAAATATTACCTACGAACGTCCTTGCATTCAACAATAAGCAGTACATGGTCAAAATAAAACATTTCGGCGATTTCTACAAGCTAGAATACCTGAGAACTTAATTTCAGACAACGGACCATGGGTCATTGGCACGGCTTTTAAAATGTTTGCTGAAAAGTAGGGATTCCGATATCGTACAAACAGTCTGTACTATAGTCAGTCGGGTGGCAAGGTCGAAACGGCGGTCAAATTGCCAAAAGGACTACTTCAACTGACACAGTTATCTGGAAATCGCCGATATTTATCGTTACTCGAGAAACAGAATACTCCTAACATAAATATAGTCCACAGTTCAGCTCCCATAATGCTTGGAGGAACACGTACGTCTATCGATCATAAGAGAAATGCTAAAACCCCAATCACAGAACGAAAACTAAGTGCACGATGAGTTAAGACGACGAATGCTAACCCAAAAGCGATAACGCGACAGAGGAGTCTGCGACCTACCGGCTTTAAAGGTGGACGACAAGGTATGACCACAGTGTATTCCAAAAACCCACGGACTTGTGGTGAGGTATTGCCGCTATCGATCATATGAATTGGAATCCGGAGGAAAATTGAACAGGAGGAATCGAGTACATTGGAGGAAACGAGTAATGTCCGGTGTACAGCACTTCCCTACAAAGAAGGCAATGCTATCACCAACCAGAAATGGACCGTGCTATAAAAAAAACAAGGGATATAAAGGAATTGGATTGAACCAACTCATCGGTACGAAGTCAAGTAGCGATTCGTAAAAAGCTACGGCCAATCAGTGTCGACAACGCGATCAAACTGGCATGTCAGCGTAGTGACTAATCCAGGTGGCACGCTGGCGGGGTATCGGATTTTGTTATGAGTATCAGAGTGAATCAGGTGGTTTGAGTCGTGCTTCAAAACAAATGAGCTACAAGCAGAGCCGAATTGATCGACAGGAAAGTCGAGGCGTCGACACCAACTGTAATTCACCATCTTACTGATGCACTGTCTATAAAATAACTGATAGAAACTATATAAAACTGAGAAATGCTTGGCGTCATAGGGTCTGCTTTTAATTTTGTTTCGAAAGTTTTTCAATACAAGGAACAGACGCACTGAAGTCAAATGTTTGAATACAGACAGTTGCTTTTAATAGTTATGTACCTTTCTTACAGTTTTATTTTTTACTGGGTAATGTTTGCTTTTTTGTTCACAGTTATGACAGTTTCTCATTAGCGCAAACCACTGTCGCTGTCTTTGATTAACAGGATGTCCACTGTATACAACAAATTTTTATCTATAGGCGACTGGTTGGTACGACTCAAGTCGTTCACTAGAATTTTCCAGATATCTGTCCTCTGTATACAGTAGCATTCGTCGTTTGAAAATTCAAAGAAATTACGGGCTGAAGCTTGGAGATAGAGATTACCACAAATCGAACATTACCTAAAGTTAGTCGCAATCTTCGCGTTTTAAAGGAAACACGAGACTCGAGTTTCGTTTTTATTATTGACGAGTACTAATAAGAACGAAACTCGAATCTATCGCGTCATTTAGAACTACGCCAACCAACGCGCTCGGTCGGATATGAACGTTTCTATCCAATGTGAGTGACGTTCAACTCTCAACAGTTCAAGAGGGAATGAAAGGAACATCAGGGCACCCAGGATGGACCTATTGAGAGATGCCGCTATTTGCAGAAAGCCAGTCTAAGAATTATCTATTCAACTTGGCACTACACCTACGTCTAACAAGAGTAATCGGACACACAGCGAGTAATCCAACGTCATCAATCCTTGTCCAGAAGTTACCAGTAGTCAACAAGATTACGACGCAAAAGCATCACTTAGAAAAGTCAGATTGTATTGTGAAGATAAGGTCGAGGTCTGCAATCCCAACCGTGAAGGTCATCCAGCCAGACCTTCAGTACAGAGGAGACAGTGATAGTTTGAAAGGTTTGGACATCCCCCACTGCTCACGATAGCAGTTATTGCGAATTTCAAATTGAACACCATTTACAATTGATCATAGTCCTTGTATTCAGATAAGCCTTTCGAATAATTTCGCTCCCATTAAAGCCCTTAAGTAGTACATATCTTTGTCCGAACCGGAGTTTGCACTACGAGCCTCGCGTTCGTGAGACTAGCGTGTTAACCACAACTTTGTGAATCGTCTAAGCCCTCGGTAGAAGGTCAAAAGCAAGGAATTTGACAAGAATACACTCAACAAACATCTAAGTCCTCGCAACGCTAACATTTTGCAATTCTCAGAAGCTTATTAAATTCAACGAAGATACTTGACGAATCAGGCATAATGACGCCAGTACACTGATGGCAGTGATTATCGCCGCCGCTGCTGTCTGCGTTTTGATAGTCGCATGTGATTTTGGATGTCACATGACAACAAACGCACTAGAATGCAAAAACTGTATTTTATGTAAGGATTCAGAGGACACATAAACAGGATATACAACTTCATGTTGACGTGTTATAAAAACATACCAAACCACGTTCGACTACCTGAAGCATGCGCGGTGGTTCACAAAAAGACTAGAAATTCAGAAAAACTGGCGTGACTATGTGCGAAGTATGCGCATGATAAACCTTCAAACCAATACAGATGCTCCCATGCGGTTTCGAAAAACATACATAAGAGAAAGCTAAGCATACAGCACCTTGTAGCTATTCGATATTGACTTCCCATAATTGGTTGAAAACGAAAATAAAAGGCTGGCAAAAAAATTGATTGGAAAAACACGCTGGTCAGAAGCATGAACTGCATACTGTTCACTCGTAACCGGCAACATATTCTGCAATGGACCAATCCGATTCTAACTGTAGCGGTCCCCGGATCTCCACACCGTCCGATCGAACAAAAGCCAATTGATAAGTGTTAAAAGCCCTGAAATGAATATATACAAACCAATAATTCAGGCTGAATGCGGATTGCACACAAGTATAGTATACACTATGGGTGGCGTTTGACAAACCGTGAAACAAGAACAATCATCAAAAATTTTGAAGCCCTTCACAGCCATTCTTATTAAGCTACTCAGACATTTTAAGTAGGCAGAAACTAATAACATAAACAGCTCGTGAGCAACAGCACTCGTAAGTGACAGTAGTTTTCCCATTTCCGTAGACTTCTCAGCCAAACCTTTGCGAACAGCAGCATTATGCTGAAGCTCCTCAGTAGTACATATCTTTGACACGGCATGAATCTGAGCCCCGGCCAGGCCCTCATAAGACAATCGTGCCGATCATTACATCATTGACTTCGTATGCTCGATATATCAGGTGCAAACGTAAGGCCAAATTCCATTGAGTGATGATCAGTTTGTCGGATCATCCCAAAGTAACCGTCCAGTGAACCCAAATCGATTACACTGAGATTGGGATTTCTCTTCAAGTTGAAAACACAGAAATCATTAAACTTGTTGGGTGGCACTTGATTATTAGCAAGCAATAAGGATTGCCGGATAACAAATTGAACATCAGTTAAAATTGATCGCCACTTTCGCATTCCCATCATCTGCTCGTCTAGTCTCCTGCAAAAAGAAGCATTACATTGCCATTCCTCTTTAGTTAAAGCTCACCGATAGTGCTCTAACAACAGATAAACTCGAGTTCCACGCTTGTTTTTGAAGGGGACTGGCAGAAGGGTCAACAGTGGCACGAAAGTTGCAACCAACTGCGATTGTCGTTCAATTCTTATTGACAATGATAACATGCATCTAAAGCCCAAGTTATTAAAACCTCCCAAATGTAACAGGACGGACAAATGTTAATGGTGTCGCTCCCACTTGTCCTTCAAGGTAGTTGTAACCGTCCAGCTGCTGCCTTGAAAGTAGCACTTTTCAACGCTCAACCTATGCTTGTGAAGCTTTAAGATACCAGACAAGTGTGAATTTACACAACTATCTACCACATGAGATAGACATGAGTCATCAGTCCCGCTAGGCGTAATGATGGTAATAGTACTCTGCGGTTAAATGGTCCGTTTTCCAGCGTACACCACATTGAACAGAAAAATGAAACAGTGAGCCGTGAGGATGTTCAAACAAGCTAATTCGTAATGCCACATTTTCACAAACCGCAGAAAAGTGATGCAGGGTGCGTTATATATATGAATATATATATATACCACAAATTTGAAATGTGAAAGAGGAACAGGGGAAACGATCACCACTAAAAGAAATCGTTCGAAATTTACGTCGCTCAGCTGGATCAAACCATAATTTGAGACAAAGTACATAATACGCAGCCTTTTTACAACAAAAAATACGTTCAAAGACTGTCGAAGTGGTTAATCGGGAGAATTTATCTTCAGCAGATTGTTATATCCTTCGTTTTCTTGTGGTTCAAGAACGCTCTAGAGCTTAGGCAGTGTACTTGCACAAAACATACCGACAGATATGCATCTGTAGCCGGTCACTAAAAAGATGATGTGATCAGCTTGTTTGGAAAGCACACCAGAAAACCGTGTGATTGTTATTTGACACTTGGTCGAAAGTTTGAAGGCCGAATAGCACACAAAAAAACGGAATGTTTACGAACTAAAGGTGCGGGATTGTCCAGTATGCTACATGAGGGCCGAGTATTAGAAATGTATGGAGAAAAAACGATTCAAGTCTGCTAGATTCAAAATGAAAGGCGGGTTATTTAAGAAAGACAGAATTAGATGTGTTTCGATTCAATAGCCCAAAAACCGTTGCAGATAAAACTTATCAGACCTTGGACAGTGCAAAATCAATTCACTCACCGACAGTCACGGAAATACAACTGACGCATTGCATCTGTAATAGCTTGGACGGCATCATTCTCGCTTAACTTGTTCGGATCGCCCTCTGCAATGTCCTCGAGACGTTGTCGAAGCAATGGTATAGCCAGATAGGATCCGAATCCAGTAGCAAGACAGTCATCCATGTAGGCTGAACGATAAATTTAACACAGACGTGACGATTAACAAGAAGTAAGTAACAATAAGACGTGCAAATCATTGGAACGCATATGAGCGTTGATCTTATTGTGATAGGTACTATGTTTTACGAGATATAAGTCGTATTCAGTAACAGATCGAAAGGAGGCGAACGTGACAACTAAAATCAGGCAAGGAAGTAAAACATCAATATGTTCGGCAGAAGAGTAACAATCAACCGTAACCAAAGCATTCCCATCAAACAACTAGCACAGTGTGATGCAAAAGGTAATCCACAAACAACGAGGATCCTTCAGTTATACGAACAAGTGATATTTTATTCGAATTCATAAAGTACGTGGATTATGCTCTGAATACAAATAATGATTGATGACTATTTTCATATTCGCGTGGTGTTAACCCAAGTGATCATAAAGGCAAAGAGTACAAGATACTGTAATTTTCAAGAAATTGAAAGGATCGCCGGGTTACTTATAAACAGAGAATAGCATGCAAAAATTCCCCTACAATACATAGGTAGTCCATTAACCAAATGATAGTGTCAGGTACTACAGTAGATTTCACTCACGCGACCGAAAATTGTGAGGTGTGTCAATTTTTCTTACGCTGAATACGATATGACTGTGTACAGTTAGTTATACTGACTATTAAAATGGACTCATACGTTTGGGCTTCGATAATCTCAAATTCTTCAATCAATTCAGTCCGGCAACCTGAAACTATACAACCAATATGTGAATGACTGTAGTATATGTGAAAGGCGTCAGCTATTGTCGTTAAAAATTCCAAAATGTAACTTCGCTGATTTGCATTTCAACAGCTGCCCATAAGAATTGAGATTAGCTTACGTAAAACCAGTCCTTAACGTACAAGTTAATATACTGTTTTCTCTACCTGAATACGACTCTGGAGAAATGCTAACTAAGCACATCCAAGTTGTACTACAGAGAACACGATAAGCATTTTCATATTTTGAGTTATACGACAGAGCCACCGTGCTATCTGATCTACGTTTCGGACAGTTGAGAAAGGAGAGTGGACTAAAGAGTGGAGGAAGAAGCATTTTCGATGCACCGATCGATCATCTCATAACCTTAGGGGAAACAAAACATTTTCACTTTCATAACTCGACGACCAATTGCAATAGGCTATCAACCCAAAAAGCAGGTTGACGTGCATCATCATGTAGACTTAATGAGTCAAAATTGGACTGAATATTGTCAAGCATTAAAACCCCAACACATCATTCGGTAAGGCCGGAAATAAAAATAAGAGTAATGTTAAGCCGATGATCAACCAAACTCGTCAGCGTAAAGTGGACGGTTTCGTGGGAAGTATTTGTAATGTATTCTTGAAAATAATCTTTATCAACAACCCTAAGAACTCCGTATAAGAGCGATAGCCAGTTTACTGAACACAGATAAGAGAACAAGCCGACAACTATGGGTATAGAGGAAGGCTGATATTGATTTCTATGAGGAATGTATCCGATCGAGCCAATTTCCGACGTCGTTCGTCAAGAAATAACATCAACCTAGTGAGACTGACATGCTCGCATATCGATGCCAGTCGGGAAAAGATTAGAAAGTTCGTGGAAACCTAACATCGCTTCGCTGAAGTTCTTAGTGGTTTGTCATTGGTTTGCCGAATGAAGTATGAGATCTTCTCTAGAGATACATTTGAAATAACAAAGTGTAGAACTCGTCGCTCTCTTTCACAATCAGCCGAAATAAGCGTGTTTCCAGGTGATGGTTTCAAACATGTGCACAACCTTTCGTCTACTGTGTTCACACAGACTCAGCCGGAAGTCCTCTCACTTGGACTGAAGTTTGAAATACCGCCCAAGAATGTTAACAAGTTGAACAAACAAGTTCAACCTGAAAACATGTACGACCAATTGGAGGAACTGTCGCCTACAGTTTCTGATGAGGCAGGCTGGCTCAATTCGTCAACCATGTTGGCTAAAGCAGGAACACTATCCGGCCATGAAGGAACTAAAAGATATGCAACACCTGGTATTTCTTAAATCGGATAAAGGCTCTGGTGTTGTGATGACCAAGAACGAGTAGCTAAGGAAAATGAACACCATCTTGGAAGATCATAAAAAGTTCAAAGTGGATCAGGCAGCAGAAAACGACATATTGTTGGAAAAGTAAGTTGCAAGGCAACTTCAGCGACTGTTGCTACATGGACACATATCTGAAGCTCAATATAGACAGTTGAAACCAAGCGGCACGGAAACACCCCGGTTGAGAGGTGCTCCAAAAGTACACAAGGATGGTACACCTCTACGTCCGATTTTGTGCATGAACAATTCCGCCTATCATAAAGTTGCTCGTTGGCTAGATATTTTGGATCCCATCCGTAAAGTCTTATCTCCACATTGCTTGAAGGACTCTTTCGAACTAGCTGAAATCTTAGTAAACATTTCGGTGAGTATCCAATTAATGCATTTCATGGATTTTGATTCTCTTTTTACAAACATTCCCCTTTGTGAGACAGTTGATTTCTTATGTGACTTTACCTCGAGCAAGAAATGTGATATAGGTGTTCCACTTGAATACCTCAAAGATTTTATTTTGTTGTGCACAGAAAACATCCATTTCGATTTTGAAGGACTTGCATACAAACAGACAGACGGTGTTGCTATGGGTAGTTCATTAGGCCGAACACTAGCGGACATCTTCTTAGGAATGATTGAGTGGCAAGTCCCGGATTATACAGCTGAATGGTTATTGTACAAACGGTACGTTGATGATATTTTAATTTTTACTGACGTTACTCATTTTGACTTGTTTTTTTAAACTTTCTTAACAATATTCACCCCAACCTATTTTTATCTCATGAAGTTGAATCGGACAATAGTTTACCATTTTTAGATGTACTCATAACAAAACGTACGGATAGCACCGCAAAGCGACATGGGGTGGTCAATATCTTCAGTCTTCCAGTTTTGTTCCTACTGCGTACAAACGGGGTTTGGTTAAGACACTGTTTCACATAGCCAAGCGTATTTTCACCCCGGATACTCTGCAGATAGAGCAGTTGCTGAGACAAACTTTACTAGCAAATGAATACCCCGACAAATTCATTGAGGCACATAATACGGTGAAGAAGAGCACTGAGCCCAAGCTGACGGCTCAAAATAAGGGTGTTTTCTTATTCTTGCCATTCAAAGGTGACCGTCTAGCCAACGATATAAGGCACAAATTAAAGTCTGCTCCGGCTCGAACATAAGCGGCTGCGCAGTTGCGCTTACTTCAAACCACCATGGGACCAGTTCACCGCAATCGTGAAAGTAGTTTGTCAAATTGTTCTGTCTCCCATGTTGTGTACCAGTTCACTTGCAGTTGCAGTGACGTTTACATAGGCAGAACAGATCGACAACTATCACAGTCAGTCGCCGAACACATCCCGAAGTGGCTGAAACATCAGATGACGCATCAGCCTAAACTTGGTACACTGATGGCTCGAAATCCAACCTCATCGACTGCTAAACATCTCATGACAACAGGTCACCAAGTTGACCCATTGAACTGATTCAAGATACTGTTGCGCAATCGACACCCGAAGCTATTAGCTTTCTGCGAAGCGATGCTCATCCGGACTTACCAGCCGGCGTTGTGTGCACAAAAGTGGTTGAGATAACCTATCGTGTTGCCATGGTCGTGGTTACATAATAATTGGTGTTTGTAGGCGTGTCTAGTTCCCTGTTTGTCCTTATTCGTATGATGTACATAACTGGCATGTTTTACGTTTGCGACTGATGAGAGTAAATGAAATCTTAACATATCGCAACATATGTCGTCTTTCTGCTCTGATGAAATATAGGAAGACCAATGTACCAGGTTTCGCGGACACGCTGAAAAAAGGCGATAATGGTGGCTGGTTATTGGAAGACTGTGGGGGAAAAGCATAAGGCAGGATTGAATGAAGAAAACAAAAATAAATCCCGAATAACAGAAAAAAGGAACCTAATCAACAAAATCAGTAACAAAACCGTTCTATGGATTGTTTACAAAGTTCGGCTTGGGGGCACGTAGTGCATTGGATAACGATCAGTTTATTGCGATATCAAGACTCATAAAGAAGCAGGAGCTGTTTTGCTGGACAAAGTCGAGTATGCTGCAGAAATGATTAACTTCTTGTAGGAGAGAACGAAATTCCAGGATGAAGCCTAGTAAAGGTATGACGTTGACAAGTAAGGAGGTTCTCAAAGATCCTACGCAGAATAAAACATTAGCTTCTATGTATTTGACCGTAATCGTCTGATAGCATCTCGAATCTCGCGGCCATGCCACTTGCCTAGATACACGGGAATGGAGCACCACTCAGGCCAATACTCCGCATGTGTAACTTTCCCTACGATGCAACGGCATGGTGGCTAGCAGGTATTTTGAAGGGAAAAACAGTTAAACACAATTTGGGATATACGTTTGAATTCGTGGAGTCTTCCACAACCGTTGATACAACGGACAAGAAAATGTTACTTTTTGGCGTGTTGTCGTTACCTACTGAGCTGCCACCGACCGAACCCATTAATTTCATGTATGACTGCCATAAAAATCAGCATATATACAAGATAAACAAACCGCCAATGTTCTACACAAGCAATATCCAATTACAGTTTAATGGTTAACAGTGTCGCTAGATTGATAGGGTTGCTATAAGCTCTCCATTGGGCTTAGCGCCTGCTGATATCTTTATCAGCACGCTTGAAAACAAACTGAATGAAGTCCTAAAAGAAGCGCGTTATTACTGAAGGTAGGTAGACGACAATTTCATCACTGTGGGTTGTCTAAAAGATATACAGAAGTTGCTGACAACTTTTAAGAAGGTCCAATACCTTTAACCTAAGTAAGGAAACCAATGGGCGAATACTTCTACTTGATGTGGCGAGTACAGACAGTAGATAAGTCGTTACGACGAACAGTATCCAGGAGGAAAACTTGGAGGGGCCAACACTTACGTTTTCATAGTTACGTACTCATTATTCTCAAACATTGCCTGACGAAAAGAGAGGAAAGGATCCCGTACGGAGGATAAGACAGAAGCAGAATTAAAGAATATACGACAGATTCTTAGTACTAATGTTCATTCCGAAGAGTTCAACACCAGTATGTGAGAGACAGCCACGATCTTTAATAGACATTGGGGATAAGAAAATTTTTTACTTAACATTGGCATTTAAATGGGACAACAACGAGGCTGACATCAAGGCCGAATAGCTAATGCCATTAACACGACTAACTATGCTGCAAGTTCTATGATCACAGTTTACTCAAAAAGGGTGATACCACAACATTCGAAAGATCACGCTGCATAATTCTCGATTCATCCGTCCCACAATTCCTTTGGTTTAGCATATATAATCTTACTACTAGACATTTGTCCGGAAGAATTTGCAAACATTTCCACGCTTAGCTTCGTCCTGAGACAACAAAAACACCAATCATGGCTGGGATGATCGACCGTGCTTGACACACGAACTCCTAATTTGTGAATCAGTTTGGTCCTATCACGCTGACCCAGTCTGATAAACATTGGTAACCGAAGACATGCTTTTGTGCTCCTAACCACAGCGGAGTAGTGTTCATCAATTATGGAATCGCCATGCTCTATTCCTAGTTTTTGACCAATAACCCTCTAACAGTCATATAATTTTACCATCCAGAAGCGAAACCTTTTTCTCATAAGTAATGAAAATCACAGTAGAAGCGAATGAGGGGTTCTTCGTTAAACGACGTAAAGGGACATACGTGAGCTAAGTACTGTCAGTCTCCAAAGTTATACAGGCGCATTAAGGCTAACTGATGTTCGAATCTGAGTTTTCACGACTGGAATTCGTAATCAGTAGCGCCGAGTTATCTCAAGCTAAGATCAACGTACGTAGATCATATGTGCAACAAGCAAACAAACAGCAAAGTGCTGAGTTGAAAAATTCATAAGCATCACAAGGTGTGTGACATACATTGTCTGTTCATCATCATCATCATTATCATCATCATCATAACAGCCATGAGCCTGACCAAAAGGTACTGTGGCTCGGGCCGCCGCTCACCTCAACAATGACGTGGAATATCCTAGAAGAAAACGTTACTAAGAAGGTTGAAAATTAATTAAAGAAGACTAAGTGGAAGAACTAGAAATGATATGGATACAGATACGCCATTGACTGCGACACATCGCCGTCTCGGATAGCGTCTCTAACCAGTGGTTTGAGTGATCACGAGGACCGGAGAACAACCACAAAACAGTTTGCACAGTCTCCTTTCGTTGAGTGTCTTTATCTCGTCTGAGCTGAGTTCAAAAAATCGCTGCCTCCCACAACCTATCTGGATCGAGGTTAGGTGAGTCGCCAACCAAGCGAGAATCAAACATGAAAAGAGTATAGCCCTCGCTCTTGATTAACCGCACTTTTGCGTGTGTTGATCACTCGATGTTGACTGCAGAATAGTGATAATTGTTTGACTAATCTAGTTACGTACAGGTGCGACACATCTTCGACCGACAAAATTTCATTTTCCGAACATGGCAGGAAGTTGAATAAAACGGTAAAACATAGCCAGAGGAAGTTCACACTGACAAGTTAACATCAATCCAGTCAACCACTCGTGAAGACGACAACACTCTTTTTGAATGTTTTTAATATGCTCGCTTTATTACTGTTTCACATTCGGTGGAGCATCCACCTGTCGTCACATGATACTTGAAATCATTCGATATGAAACACGCGTCTGATAACGACAGGTCATGTTAAGTGAATGTTTCAAATTACTATCCTTGAGGATTCAATGTTTGACAGGCTCCTTGCTCACAAGATTTCACTATATAAGAGAAATTGTGAACAAAAATGATTATAAAAAGTAGATGAACGGCGAAAATAATCCAGGTTTTCGCAACCGTATTGTAGGACGGAACACACGGATACGCAATACGCTCTATGATTCGTAGAAAAGTTCACGTCTCTCAAACGCCAACAGAGTTGCGGACCGACAAACGCAACTCAAGTGTTTGAAATGCAACTGCTCATCGTCTCACATGCACATTCAACAACAATTACGCAACTACCCCGTTACATAAACTTACTCACTGTCTTTAACACACTATTAACAAGAGGAGCACATGCACAGATCTCCTTAAATCTTGGACTGGCACTTTGCGCTCTTAAGCAGCAAAGCATTCTATAAAAAGATATAAACAGCATAATGATTTGCCTTATACCTCAACAATCAAACTGATATGGCCAACCTGACTAAAACATTATGAACTGACTACGAATCGTCACAGACCACAGCGATATAATCGGCACAACCAAGATAATGCAGTTTGTAGCTTACAATAGGACAGTACAAGAACCTACATGAGAGTAAGAAATTAGGATACTACAATGAGAACACCACTGACTCCGATTCAATATCATTCTTGATAGCCTGTGTAACCACAGAAGAGCTTCGTTCCTTGAACCTTATGTAAGGAGTCAATGGCATATTATGAAGCCAGCGTAAGAATACAGTGGTAAGCAATCACAATGTGGTCGAGTGTATACATCTTTCGATAATTTCCGCAGAGTTTACGAGGTTAAGGATGACAGCAGAATAACCTATCAGTTAAGATGTCTTTAGTAACAAAATGGCAAACTGTCTAATTGAACCAGAAAAATTATTTTCTGAGAAGACCGAATGAGACGCAGCTGGACCAGACGCCTTGAGGTATTAGACATCCGATCTTAGGGGGGAATCTGGAGTTAACTGGACATGTTCTAGGTGGACAAGAAATTCTCCAAAACCATGCATCCCAAAAATATGAAAACCCATACTTGAATGTATTTTTTGTTGAAAACGTTTGGAATGTGAATAACAGCCAATACCTATTGCTTATTTTTCTTCTTCAAAAGAGCCACCCAGACCACATAATCAACGTTTCCAGCCCTCCGACATATCGGTGGGTACTACAGCTTGGGCTGACAAACCACAAAGTAGAAATTCACGAGAAGGAAAGGTCGACAACCTTATGGATACAGGCTAGCTATCAACTGTGATCAACAGCCATGTCACACAGTGTTAGTATCCCGCGATGTGAATGGTAGCGAATCTCCCAACCCGGCAGGCAGCACCTATAAACCGCGTTTAGTAATCGGCGTAATCCAAAAGCCAGATGTAGCTTCGAATACATCCACTGTGAGCCGCAGTGGTCAGAATCAGACATTAACGTCTTATTCACTGTGCCCTTAAGCTAGGTAAGCCTCTCACTGTCAAGTGAGTTAGACTTTCAAATCACTGACTCCGAATAGAGACCCGAGAAAACCCTGTGCTCTGTTGCCTCGTAGGTCAGACTTTTGAGTTACAGTTTCGGGGTGGAGTCCCTCAAATCAACGCCCATCCGCGGCACAAACCACTGGTGAATATCAGAAGTTATCGCCCTTTTGACAGTGACATTACTCAACCACTAAGATTTTCTCCTTCTATTTTACCTTTCACACTTTCCGCCTTCTTTGTGCTCTCGACTGTTAAGTGTTTTCTAAACCCAAGACAACTGGTAAACATTAGCGCCTTCAATGTCCGCATTCTCCGACAAGTCGGTCAGCGAGTTGCTCCGGCAAGTACTGTCTGAAGTCTAGAGCCTGATGTGTGCTGCGTGTTGGAGATGCGGGTCCACGATCCTATCACTGCTGTCTAATTGAGCTCACCTCTAGATAAATGCTGATCTAAGCGCTTCTTACTCAGGATCTCTGGAGACGCTGAAGCTGAATCTAGTGATCAGGCTGGAGTGAGAATCGCACTGAGTTTCAAAGCACAGAAATGTTTACTCGATTGGATCCCGGTTATCGGTCGAATGTACATTCTCAGACTCAGTACATCGTTGAAGGTCCGTCAACGCAAGTCAGGAAAGTGTTGTATAATTGTTACATCGGCCTACACTCCAACGGACGATTGTTCAGATGCTACCAAACATGCCTTCAACGGCGCCCTCGTTGACCTTATGAAGCAGACTGAACACTTTGAAATCACCATACTAGAGGGCGATTTTAATGTTCAGCTTGGTTGTCTTTCTTCAGAACAGAGGCAGCTGGAGTTATGTTTGGTGTCCGGGCATAATGCAGTGACACTGGCGAAAGACTGCTGGAGCTGTGCGCATCTCATGGTCAGCATATTTCGAGTGCCGCATTTTAACAAATGAAGAAATATTACATGGAGGCGTCACAGCGCTTCTCCGCCAAAGACACACCTCGATGATATAGCAGTTACTTAAAAGTGGTTCCATTCAATTAATGATTGTTGTGTATTTTTGAGCAACCACCCGGACTTTTAGTCACCTAAACGCAGGGATGTATCAGCCAAGTATGTGAACATATTATCGGTGCTTTATTTCCATATTTCAGCTCAGGTTAGGGTTTACGGTGAACTGTATGACAGTTTCAGTAAAAAAGACGGCGTACGTCGAAGATGTCCATTTCCACCATTTTTGTTTAATATTGTGATGGACGAAATAGTGGAGGACTGCATGGGGCAGTCACAAGATGCCAGCATGGACCTCCAACCTGATGAAAGACCGACTGATTTTGATTATGCTGACGACAAGGTCTTGCTGTTTGACAAATTTCAAGCAGCACAAATAACGCTAAACGCTATTGCGCGTTCTGCTAAGTACTTCGGAATGCGCCTTACAGCCTCAAAATACAAAGTGCTTTTGCAAGATTGATGTGATTACATGGATTTGGTGTTAGACAATGAAGTCATGGAGGTTGTTGACCGGTTCGTGTACATAGGAGGCAGAGGAGATGTAGGGAATGGAATAGAAGCGCAAGTCTCTAAGACTAGAGCGATGTTCGGTAGTTTGGGTTATTTGTGGCGACAGAAGGGGTATCTTTCTGATGCTTAAATGTCGCGTGTTTAAGACGACAGCAAGCGCTGTGTTACATTATGGCAACGAAACTTGGTCGCTCAGGGTAGAATACATGGGCCGTCTTCAAGCATCTGACCATCGATGTCTGCGTTCAATCGTTCGTATCCAGTAGCACTAGCGACTAAGTCAATAAGAGGTTAGGGAGCGGATGTATGAAACTGAATGTCAAACGAGTTATTCCGTTCAATCCGCAAGCTTAGACAGACTTAGATGGTTAAGTCATGTACTAAGGATGACAAGTAATCATCTGCCGCACGAAGCACTGTTTACCGACGCTGTGGCCGACTGGCGTAAGGTGCTAAGTGTACAAACGATGACCTGGCGTAAACAAATGAAATCGTTAACGAAGGGGCTGGTCACCGTAGATTGGCATCGTCTACCGGGCTGGGGCCCTCGCGATTCACGGAGTCGGTGGCTGGAGATAGGTGAAATGGCGGCTAGTCTAGCTCGGTGGCGTGAATATTGTCGTTGTTTGGCTGAGTTGTTTGTGAAGTGAGTGCATTTAATGACACGGGGCAGTGAAATCCACAAGGGAGCCATACATTCAATTATAATTCGGTTGTGTATGCAAGGTGTAGGCTTCTTGCTGTTGAATGTAGACGTAGCTACCTTTTTTAGTAGTTGAGTCCTTTCTCGTCCCCTTGTTTTTTTCTCTCTTCCTATACGGGGCATGATTTTTTTCTTCCGCGGTTGTGCGGTAGTAAAGCATGAGTTTGAACCACTGATGCATTGCTGTCAATGGTGATAATGACCTGGATTCGGATCACGCTGTTGTGCACGTCCGTTTTGTTTTGTCATTTGTCCAGCAGTCGTACACTCGTAAAATGTAAGAAAATTAGCTGGCATTGGAGCGAGGAGTGTTAGGAACGTTTAGCAGAGAGCATTGATGAACAAGTTGCTCAATTCGGGTCACGTGAGAGAACCCAATGAACACTGGAGACGAGTCGTAACAACTGTGAAAACTTGCTGTGAGGTGTTCCGAAATAGGTGTGCACTTGCGACAGAAATGGACTTCTGCCACGTCGACAAGCCTCATGAACAAGCGTCGCTTGATTCCACTTGGTTATGAATATGATGACGACCGTTGAGAACTTAAACGCAAGCTGACCAAAAGCTCGCGCGAAGATCGTGGGCATCACTTGTTTGGACAGTCGAAAGAGATGGAAGAAGCTCTGAGACTAGCAGAAAGCATTTTTCCCTGATCCATGGTTGTGTTGGCCGCCAAATCAGTGAGACCACTTATGAAAAGAATGGTTCACTTATCACCAGCAAATCGCTCCGACTTGAAATGTGCTGAACATGTTGAGGCCTCAACCAAACCCTGTAGACGACGGGACCTGAGTGGTCAGTTACTGCGTTCCAGACGACCCTCCGTCAAAATCAGAAGTGGCCCTAGAGTTTGACTTACTGAATCGTAACAACACTTCTGGACCAGGCCTCTCATTTTTTTTGTCAAGGATGGTGGGTAGAGTTTGATATCAGAACAAACGAAACCTCCTCAGATGTTTTGGGGTGCCGAAGGCGTGCGTCAGGGTTGATGCCCATCAACAGTAACTTTTGGCTTCAAAAAGTGAGCCCGAATGGTACATGGGAACCACAGAGTTATCGGTCTAGTGTCTGTTATGTTCAAGTTACTCATTGGCTTTATTTTACGTCGGCCCAGTAAGTCCAGAGAAAGTCAGATACGCGAAGAACAGACAGAATTCCGATCCGGTCGAGAGTGCGTTGATCACATTTTTACCCTGCGATGGATCATGGAACATCGACACTTCTATAAGCAGCCGACGGTCATGGTCATTTTAGACTTAAAGGTTGTTTTCGATTCGATTGCTCGTAACGTTCTCTGGAACTGCCTTCTTTGCAAGACAGTTGCAAGGAAATAAGTGAGTCTGTCAAGATCACTGTATGCACACTCCGCAGGCAGGATAAAGGTTTATGAACAACTGTCCCGGTCGTTCATCACTTCTAGTGATGTTCGTCAAGGATGTCCGATTTCCCCCTTATTGTTTACTTTCGTCGTGGACGACATTCTGGAAAGTGCGCCTAAAGAATCCAGTGGATTTGGCTTTGGGTTTCTTCCTAGAGCCAGGTTGGCCGACCTGGAGCATGCGGATGGCATTGCTGAGGACACGCAGACCATGTTGAACAAGGTGAGTAGCGGAATAAGTTGTAGGGAGTGCGCTTCGCACCTACAAAGTATTGCTTCAAGATTGGGACATTCCCGCCCCTAATTTCTTCATTGCAGGAAGTCCACTTGAGACAGTGGAGACCTTTACACGGTTGGGTGATACTACTTTATTAACTTGTAATACTGCTGATGAGATAACAGCGAGGATGGCAAAGGCACGAGTTGCTTTTGCCAGCCTATATCATCTGTGACGTCGAGAAGAGGTCCGGTTTTGTTGAAATGAAGAGTTTATGACGCTTGTGTACGTTCTGTTTTGCTCTGTGGTTCAGTTGGGCCTGTTCGCAGCGATACAGACTTGCTGTGTTTGACCACCGTTGTCTCTGTTAATTAGTCCATCGCATGAGTAATACGGCTGTTCGTCGGCGCGTATTCCGGAACGCTCGAAATGCATGATCAATTGACCAACTAATCACGTTACACAGCCTGTGATGGTTGGGTCACGTAATCCGTGTGCCGCCTGAGCGTTTACTGCACCGGGCATTATGTACTGAGACCACCAACAGTTGGGTGAAACCACATGGTGGCCAAGCAACAACATGGTCACTAAATATGCAGACCCGGCTTGTTTCATTGAGCAACGCAGGTTGGTGTCGCCGGCCTGACTGGGGTCCTTGTAATCAATGAAATCGTTGGTTAGGAGTGCTATTCGGGATGGTGGAGTGCGGCAGTCAATGATGTACCCGCATCCATACCATTCCTGGTTCTTTCGCATGGTCCCCTTGTATTATTATTATTATTATTATTATTATTATTATTATTACTCCAACCGTCAGAAACATTTCCTCCTCTAGGATATTCCAAGTCATTGTTGAGGTGAGCGGCGGCCCGAACCACAGCACCTTTTGGCCAGGCCCATGGCTGTTGTGATGATGAGTGAGGTGGGCAAGGTTTCCAAGTTCGTAAACATGTCATCGCTTAGCTGCCTTGCAATTACTTCCAACAAATAACGATCACACTGAACAACACTTCGTCGAGAACCCGCGAAAACCGTATTTTCATTAACTCGATTATCGGCCAACAATTTGTACACTTCCCAAACACGGGTTCACGAAGTATCGCGTTGCTCACACACTCAGCTCATGTAATACGCGCTAACTGATTAAAACAATGGTGGTCGAATATCAAGTGTCCATAGGTAACTTCTACGTAAATCGGCTGGGTAACTAAATCATAGAGCAAAACTAAGCGTACACACATTGTAAACTGTTTTTAATCCATTAATGGACGGTTTTGTGGTGCAACAAATGACGAAGGCTAACGAATGCACTATATGCTTTCGTTATCCATACAGACATCCTGTCAACAATATGGTAAGCTGATGAGAGCGGAATATCCAGGCAGATAAGGTGAATGACACTCTCAAGCGACCTGTCCACAGTAATAAACATAAGGTCAGTGACAATCCAGTATCGTAACAGTACTTCACAATTCAAATGTATAAAGCACACACCATACGGATGAGCCATATCACTCAAACGGTTCAGCACGGTTTGCGTGCTATCCACAGAAGAACAAAGTAAAGCAGTGTTGATCACACATTCACTATCAGTCAGCTTACCACTACCTAGAATCTTCACTTCGAGATCTTCAGAACCTCCGAAAGCACTCTCCAGAATGTTATGGGTCACAAAGGTGATGAGGGAAAGGTTGAACAACAGTTGGAGTGGGAGCCGCTCAAGATAGCTGCTCAAAGACGCACAGTGCACTTAGAATGGGCAGAAAACGACTTCAATAAGGTGACATAATTCAAAAGAACTCTGAGAGAAAGACATACATAGACAGTATGTCGAATCAAAAATTAGCCTACGGGTTTAAAAATACCGACTAATGGAAAAAGGAGAACGAATATAAATGTCTCGATGTCTGTATGAAGGTGAAGTTATGATCGATGCACTCGCCAGCAAGCCGAAAACTTGTCGACTCCCCGCTCATCTGATTCCTTGTGTTCATAAGCCGCCGCATTATGTGACCCATGAGTACCTTGGAAGTGAGAGAGACAAGGATTATTGTATGATGTAGTTGCACTTTTTTGGAGTGAGAATGACTGTTGAGTGACTGTTGTTGAGAGGCGTCTCTTCTGTTTCCTACAGGGGACGACGAGGTGTGATCGAACCAGACAACCTCTCACCGGGAGGAAGGATGTCTGAACTAGGGGCCTTATCACGTTTTAGAAAATTGAACTCCAAGACCACTTCGGTTTCTGACGGAGGGTCCTCGGAAGCGTCGTAAACAACCCCACAAGCCCCATCATCCACAGGTAAGTGAGCTGTCCCAGGCAAGCTGAACTGTTCCTCGAAGTGCTCAGCCCACTCGTCAAGCCGTCGGGACAGGCTGTAAATTCCTGAGCTATCCTCTTTACCTATGATTTGAGTAACACGCTGTCGACAACAAGTTGAGCCAGGAATCAAAAAAACAGCATCCGGCATTTTTCTGATAAAAAAGCGCTTTTTACATCTTCAGTTAGCTCGGCCAAGTAAGCTTCACGGTGCATATACACACAACGTACGTTTACGTTTTAGTTCATAGCGGTCTTCGTAGTATCCGAAATCAATGAGGATTCGCCGACGTTCGTTCGCAAGCCCTGTTAAATCGGCAGGTGCGCATCTGCAGTCTTCCATTGGGTCGGACCTCTTCACAAGAAATTTATATGGCCGTTTAAATTTCTGGCTGGTATTAGTTTGGACCACCCTACTATTGTGGTTTGAGCGGTTCACCCATCAGCGCTATTTGACAGGCATTTCGTACGCCCTCGTCGCTCTTCCAAATGAACATACGTTTGCAAACGCACGTTTTCCGGGCGAGCAATAAAACGAAGACGGTGTGAATAACAGTAGAGTCTGAACCCAAACGAACGACATTCTTTAATGAAGTGGCGCCAACGACAGCCGATGGCGATACGAATTGTTTGTGTCCCTGGTTAAACTGCAAAGAGTGGTATCCAAGTAAACCATCACCGGCTTTTGTGTTAAGACGAGCAAATCTATAGAATCTGTGAGATGCGCATCGTTGTAAGAGCCGATCGCCATGGTCAGTGCGCAAAGTCCAGATATCCAATACACCAGCACTTTTCGTCCGGAGTAACATGACTAAGTTATATTGGCAGCAAACACAAGTTTTTGTACAGTTTGTCTTAGAAGATCAAAAAGCACTACAGGAGACGTTTTTAATAACACCCCGACTGGTGTCCATTGGGGCACATAAAAACATAAATAAACATTCTTTCTGGTTTGTATGAACAAACTTCGACTGGAACGCCAAGTCTGAAGACACACAAGTGATCATTAACTGAACCAGTCACACATAACTTGCTCCATTACAGAATTCAATGCGATCCCCACTTTAGGCTTATTACGAGATTCAGCTTCATCGTCGCCAAAGGCCACGAGAAAGAACCACTAATACATAGCATCCTCCAAATGTGAATTTAAGTAAATGAAAAAGATAAGATCGCGAAGCGGCGTTTCGGAGACGCAACGCGGTCATGAGAGCGCCCGCTAGAACAGCTTGCTGACCCGGTTGTCGGAAAGTAAGAATGCAAAAAGACACCAATGTTTCTTAAAAAGAGAGCGATAAATTAGAAGCAAAGGAAGGACGAGTGGGCTGGTCTGTCGGGGCAACAACTTCGGATGTTTGCCAGTTCTGTGCTTCAGTAGGGAATGGGGTTAGATGATCTCACTTGGGACCTATGATTCAAAAGCAAGGGATTAGTCTAGCCCAACTACTGCTATATGCAGCAAACACTCGAAGATAATCAACCATTTGGACAATGAGTTTTTAGACCGTGCTGAATAATGGATCGGCAATCACCTAGATACCCTTACCTCAGTTCAGCACTTCTCTCACTGACTTTCTATGAGTAATATTAACCCCCAAGGGAGGACCGGACCAGTCCGAGACTGGTTTTACGGGGAAAACTTTGACACAGAACTATCCTTGGTAATAATACGAACAGCTTGAACTCAACAACTTCACAAGATACCGTTCTGGACAAATATCCTCTTTGCTAAACTTCATAAACGTTAACGAGAGTCAGTAAGTAGATCAGGTAACTACTTCAACTCCCCTTGGGCATAATGAATACCTAACAGTAGTCTTCGGTTTCTTTTGTTACTGAATACAGCAACATGACCAAAAATAACCGGTTCACATCGATCGGGCCGACGCTAATGATTTGAAGAACCACCTCAACACGCTTTTCATGTTGGCAGGCTCACCTGTTTCGGATTTCCAGAAGATTTTACTCATGAAACGGACATCCTGCACATACCTCTCAAGCTTATTAAGACCACTTCACATTCGCTCTTACCTCAGGGGTGTCTACCATAGTACTGAGCTTCGTGTACAACCACTGGCGGTACAATGGTATTCTGCTAAACCCTAAGACATCGAGCCACTTATGTAGCCGTCGTCTCGCCCTCTCACGCGGCGCATCACGTGACAAGTCTGAGACTAAGTGACGCTCACTATCCCAACCTGTACATGCACACCCACACATCCATCGGCCCGAAAACCTTCTTCCACATCGGAACGCACGCACGCGCACGCGGTCACCAACTGCACACTCAGCCAATTGGGCCGCTCCAACTGGATGTGATTCAGTGCTGTCAATACTCAAGCACGCGTGACGCGGTCGGACCCGGATCGGAACAATGAACGACACAACTGAACAGGACAGGACACGGTCGGGACGAGCGCCACTGGATTAAGCTTGTACATCGATCCATCAATAA
>LUCH01004034.1:0-15358 GCA_013368495.1 Paragonimus heterotremus | reverse complement strand
GGTGTATTCAGGCACCTGGATTATATCTCTCAGTTTACGACAGATATACGACATGTCTCGGGTGTCCTTAATCCTGTCGATGATGCCCTCTCACGGGTATACCAGGTGAGCAATTCTACGCCTACTCCTCTCGATTTATCCTCCATGGCCGCTGCGCAAATAGGCGACCTCGAGACAGAGCAACTTCGCCAACGTGGCTCGCTCAAAATACAGTCTGTTCCAATAACTTCCAATGAGGGCACCATCTTATGCGATGTTTCACAAAGCGTACCTAGGCTTTTAGTGCCCTTATCGTTTAGTCGTGCAGTGTTCAGTGCACTGCACAACCTATCGCACCCTGGCTTAGGTGCTTCGGTGAAGCTTATCATTGAACGCTATGTTTGGCCTAAAGTGAATCACGACGTCCGAAATTGGGCTCGCTGCTGCATGGAATGCCAACGTTCTAGGGTTCATCGGCAAACTAAAAGCCCCATCGGTGTCTTCCCGACACCCGATGCACGTCTTCATCACGTGCACGTCGACCTTGTTGGACCGTTACTGCCGTCCAACGGTTTCACTTTCCTCCTGACCTGTGTCGACTGTTTCACGAGTTGCCCGGGGATAATCCCGATCCCGATTGCTCTTCTGAAACGGTGGCTCGCCCCCTTTTAGAACGTTGCGTAGCCCAACTTGGTTGTCCCGCTTTAGTGACTACAGATCGTGGTTCCAATTTCGAGGGATCTTTCACAGATCTCCTTAATACCATTGGGTGCAAGCATATACGTACTACTGACGATCATCCAGAATCCTATGAGATGGTGGAACGTTTTCATCGTCAGTTGAAAACAACCCTCAATGCGCAGTCGAATCCCTCCTGGCAAGAAGCTCTACCGCTTGCCCTTATTGGGTTGCGGATTACCGTCAAAATTGATCTGAAGTCCTCACCGGTTCAACTTGTCTATGGCTGCACCCTACGATTGCACAACGAACTAGTCTCTCCTTCGGCAATCAAAACTATGGATTATGGGAAGTATGTAGCACGCCTAGCGAATCACATGCGGCGGTTACGTTCGGTACAACCACGAGAGCAGTCGTCACCCGTGCACTTGCGCGAGAAGCTTTATTCCTGCTCTCACGTCTTCATGTGTGCAGACGGCTCACGTAAGGTTGTGCAGCCGCCATATACAGGCCCTTTCCGCGTGTTACAAGGAGGCGGAAAGTCTTTCACTATCGAGCGTAACGGCAAACGTGAGGTCGTTTCAACTTATCGAATTAAACCCGCGTTTATCAAAGAGGATGAGCTCAG
Source organism: Paragonimus heterotremus (assembly GCA_013368495.1). NCBI lineage: Eukaryota > Metazoa > Platyhelminthes > Trematoda > Plagiorchiida > Troglotrematidae > Paragonimus > Paragonimus heterotremus. The sequence continues at coordinate 14,073 of LUCH01004034.1, read as the reverse complement.
TATCGTCCCTACACCTACAGCTCCGTCGTCCCATTCTGAACCCATGGCAAACGCACCTGATTGCAGTCCCACAACTTCCCCCGTACTGCATGATCGACACGGCACACGCGTGCGAAAGCCTGTCAGGTTTGCCGAATATGCTGGCTTTTTTATAAAGATAACATGCTCGTTTATCATAACTGTCTTATTACCATTATTTAATGTCTTTTTTGTCGGCATACACTAACACGTTTTCTCTGAGTCCTTTATAAGCGTGATCTCAGCACAACCGACTTGCAATATTACTCGACGAATTAAAAGGTTTCAGATCCTCAACAGATTATTGATGCCGAACGTTCCCTTTACACGGTGAGCTTGTTTATTCCACCTGGTACAGGTATTTCACCGTTCGTTCAACTTTAGATCATCTGGACTTGGTGCAACGGAGAGACAACTCCCGAAGATTATCGTCCAGCGCCGGGTAAACCTACCTTCCCTTTTATTCCCACTTGTGAGTCTTTTGGGGTTGAGTGGCCCGCTACGACAGAGGTGCACCGAAGGCCAAATAATCTAAACAACGGACTCCATCAGCGCACCTTGCAGTCCGCGGCCAACCTTCTTATTTACTTCTCCCCCATTATTCCTCTGTTTCCTGCTAGCTGGACATTTGCCTGACGACGGACATTACATTTTGGTCATCCGATTGCTGCACACCAATATTTTGTAACGAAGGCCCCCGTTTACTCTAGTAGCCTTCTGGGGAAGCTCTGTAGCGACCTCCTAGAACAGCTTTATTTTTGTTGCTACTTTATTGTACAATTTGACGCCTCCTGATAAGGCATGTTTGTTTAGCCCAATTGTATCCCCTGTTTGCGCTGGCGTAGAAATTCATCACTTTTCCGTTCCGCGCACAACACGCAGGACGCTTGCTGGCTGTACATTTTCTTGCTTCTCGGTCGTGGGAATATATATAGAATATTGCGCTGTTTGTTGTTGTTCTGAATTATCGTCTTCGGGTAACTCATCGAATCTAGGGTGAGACTTTTTGGGAGAGTTCTTACAACATATACTCCTTAGGGTACCGTCGGCTTAGAAGTGACTTGGTATTAACTTATTTGATCATGCGGTCCCCGGGTCATCCTTGCCGCCTGATGCCCAACCGGGTTAGTTGCCTGACCCTGAGGACCACCCCCCAGAGCTAGAGGTTCGACATAGCAGATTAGAATGCAGAAATAGTTTTTTCTCATCGGCGATGCAAGGCTTGGAATGCTCTGCCAGACCATGCTGTCTCTGCCAGCTCTGTATGAATTATCAAGGCTCGCCTAGGCCAACATCTATGCATGAGTTCAGATACTTCGCCTCATCCCTCCATTTCAGCCCACCGCTGAGGACCTTGGGATTCTGCGCATTGTGCTAAAGAATTCTCAAAAGCTCCGGCTTCGTACTTCCGTTTACAACCCACTGAACCATTGAACCTCAACCATGACAGACAAGACCGACAGATAGTGACACTCAATGAAAGGGGCATCAGCGAACCTTCTAGTTACAAATTCAACTCCACCCTCCGGAATAGTATATCCCCGTAGATGTGCTGTCACACACGTATTTTCTCCGCATCTTCCCCTAACAGTGCAGACACTCTACCAACTTCGCAACTTCTCATAACAGCGCAGGACATTCTATCAACTGCGGAGACTTCTTCTAAACGACAAGTAACTCTGCCAACCCTTTACCCCATATCAAAAACGTGTGAGAAAGGAACCAGTCACCTGCAATTCACATTGTTTTAGCGGACCTCCATAGGTTTGATTCTATCCCTGGCACGAACCAAGGTCCATCAATCATAACCAATTTTACTTTACACCCCTTTTTGTTGTCACGACGTCACCTATTCGGGGTTTTCTCTTTTGATGCCGTTTTGTGGGTCAAGTTGGTTCGACCTCTCTTTCACATCAATAGAAAACCTGGGACTCTGGAGTGAGGTGGAGCGTAGCCAATGGGAAGGGAACTGTTTCAGCCTACGACGCATGAATAGACAGCGGTGTGGTAGTAAATGCATTTTGCTGTAGTTGTTACCCGTGGTATCGTCGCTCTCGGTCTGCAGGCGATGATGTTCAAACGCTTCAGCAATTTGGTCTCCGATCGGAGGTTTCCAATATGTGACCAGCAGACATTACAGCCATATGCAAGCGTCGCGGTAACGTGACACGGGAGAGAAGGAAAGTGTGCATGGACTTGAAAGGTTCATAGGTTGGTAGGTCACCACTATGCATCAATACCAGCGCTCATAATACAATGAGGTAATGCCATCCGATTGACCTCCACCCTCAACGGGGAAACTTATGCTTCCCATTTCATACATTACAGTGGAATGCTTGACGATATATGTTTATGTTACATTACCTGCGGCTTATGAGTATGCTTCCGTGGTCGTTATGTCTTAGATATAACCTGAAACACTTATTGTGCATCGGAAATACTCTAACCAACCAGGGTATGTTTCTTAAACGGAAGTCCAAGACAAAACGATCTTTTGCGCTGTCACACTCCTGTATGCTACCACTACCTGCCAACTCTTGTCAGCCATGCCAAAGAAGATCTGGAAGGATCTCCTGCAACACTCTGTCTAGCCGCATTTCGAAGATCACAGTATCCCCATGGACTACGTCACCTGTTAGCTCGTTCCACGCACTCACTATCCGGTTACTGAAGAAGTTTGCTCGTTTGTCTAAATGAACACTGCTTTTCATAAGCCGGAGATGATAACCTCTCGTGGTGGCTTCTTGACCCACTTGGGTGAACAACTCTGTGGATTTGACGCCACGTATGCCTTTCAGTGTTCTCATGGTCTCAATAATATTACCTGTCACCCTCCTCCTTTCCACGGAGTACAATCCGAACTCCTTTAATCGGTCAGGATAGCGTTTACCCTTAAGTCCCGTTATCACTAGGGTTGTGAGTTTTTGTACTCTCTCAGTGTGCTAGACATCCTTACGTATGTAGGAAACCCACGCCTAGTCCGGGTAAAGCCGAACAATGGCTTGGTGTAGCGGCAGGAATACTTCCGTTTGCCTTTTAGACAAGACTATCTCATTTCTAAACGGCCGACTGCGGACTGCGTGCAGCCGCTGCACTTTGGGCTGAAGGCTTGAGGTCGTTTTTGATGAGTACTCTCAGGTTGCGCGCCCTTTCTGCGCATTCACTGGTAAACGGACCCTGGAAACCGTGTACTTCGAGAGGTTAAGATTTTGGCACTTGGCGGCATTCAGTGGACGGTCCCACTTAAGAGACCACTCTGCTACTTCCCTCAGATGCTGCTTCAATACAAGACGGTTTGTTGGCCCTGCTATCCTAACATCGTCTGCTAATACGAAGCACGGGTTGTTGAGCCCACTCGTTAGATCAGTTGTGGACAGTAGGAACAGGAGAGGACCCTAAACGGATCGTTGAGGGACACCACTGTAGGCTGTGCCTACCTCAGATAATCCGCCTCGAACCTCCACTTTAAGAACCCTGTTACGTAAGAAATCCTCTGCCCAGCCAGTCACCAGGTTGGAGATACCAATCCACTTGACTTTGTAGATGAGATAAAAGCGATTTACTGAATCAAAGGCTTTGCTTAAATTCAAATAGCAAACCTCTACTTTCCGGCCTTCGTCCAATCGTCTCGTGACCTCGTCCATGAAATACAAAAAGTTGGATAAACCAGATTTTACTTTCTGCACGCCGTGTTGCGCAATGCTAAAAAGGCTGTTCTCGCCACGATGCATCTAAACCCTGTCCCTAATTAGCTGTTCCGGGCATTTTCCAACTATGCCCGTCAGGCTCACTGGTTTGTGATGGTTTTGTTTGCCTCGGGAGCCTTTTTTATGAATGGCGACCGCAGTGGCTACGCTCCACTCGTCTATGATTTTCTCTCATCTTAAGGAAGTCATGAACAACTCCCATAGTGGATGCTGAAGAACTCCCGCTAGTGGCTTAACAATGCCAGGATGGTTTCCATCAGCTCATGTGGACTTTGAGGTCTTCAGGGAGACTAGGACTATCTCAACCTCCTACTCAGTGAGAAGTGCATTGTTGATTTTTTTTGTGAGGTCTGGACTCTGCCAATTCTGGCAGGCTTTTGTAGCCATAGTCTATCCTGTGAACCCTCTGGAAAAATTTATGAAGGAGTTTGGCTTTCTCTTTCTCATAACTGCCCGATTTACATCATATTGTCAACAGAACTCCTATTTCATGCCTGCGGGCTCCCTTGGATCGAACGCAGGAGTAAAAATGATTCACAGATGCGTTCGCCTTAGGCGCAAGGCCTGTTTCAAAGCGGTTTTTGCCAGTGGTACTCGCTGCACCACTTGTGGATATACTCGCATACCACGCATTCAATTCAAACCCGAAGGAATAAGACCAGACTTCGTGTAGGAGAGGTTTTTCTGTCCAGTCGACCGATGCTAGTCAGCCAATTACTAAGCTGGTGGGAAGTTGAAACACCTGTCTCTCGGAAGGTGAACAGAGAAAGACACCAGTGATAAGATCTAATCTGAGAAGGAGAATATTTTAAATATAATGCAAGGAATAATTTATTATAGGAGTACATGTCGGTGCACTCTTGGGGGTATATGGAGGAAGGACAGTTTAAGAATGAACTTGAAGAAAACAAACAAAACGTCCACCATACAACATATCGGCGTTGCTAAAGAGAAAGTAAGTTAGAAGGCCACACACATCCAAGTTTCTGAAAACGGGTGCGGGTGTGTTCCAAACGATTTGAACAAGAAAAAGAATGTAACTGACATGACCTACCTTACCCTAACGTACTCGTTATCTCTTGATCGACGGATACTGTGAATAGGTTGGTCACTTATTACTCCGAAATTGCCAGCAGATTCGCAGCCGCATGCAACGCGACACTAAACAGTCATGTCACCACGGTCTACGGTACCGACGACTCCTTTTCGTCTCGTCAGCTACCGTCCTCCGCCGCTCAATAACTGCTCAATGAACTTGCAAACGACCGTTCGGATCACATTGCTCTAGACTGTCCGGTCCCATGCTAACTCTTCATAACGTACGGAACCAATGTTACAACGCAAACGGTTTTTCACTAATAACATTCTGCCATCTCACCTTTATGTCGCCAAGAGTCCGGTTACCTGGTTTCAGTTATATGCACCGCAACCGCCTTGGGACAGGCTCATAGCCCATCCGTCAAAGGTGACTTAGCCAGCGAGGTTGAGTCAGCGTCAACATAGGTTTCATTCCGCCTATGTCTGCCCGCCGCAGCCATTTGAGGTTCAGAATCAAGTCCGGCCACCAATACCCAAGATACATCTTGGAAACTGCAAATCTAAACGGATGGAATAGCGCGCGTCCCGCTGATACAGTGCCCAGGTTTCACTACCGTACCGCTATACAGACAATCCAACTGATTTGTAGGTACGGACCTTGGTAGACGTCTTCGGACTGTGATTCTTTCAGGTACGTCTTTTAAAACGTCGGAAAGTAACACCAGCCTTTGTCCCTCGAACTCGCAACTCGTAGTCCGCGGATAAATCGGTGTACCAGTTGCTACCCGAATAGAAAGAGGCTGCGTGGTTGTCGACAACATCTTCCTTCGTTCGAATCTCAGGCGCGCGTGCGGGAATGGCACCTCCGTCTGGAGAGGGCTGAAGGAAACAAAAAGTTTTGCCCATGTTTATATTCAGCCCAAACCTGGATGCCGCGGTCGTGAACGCCGTGGTCAGTCATGCAGTTCGTCTTTACTCTGTGCACACAACACGCTGTCATACGCAAACATGGGCAAGCGTATCTTTGAGGTATGTGGCCGGCTTGGGTGTCAAAACGACGAATATTCAGTAGGCAGTTATCCGTTCAGTACTTAACCTAAACGCCGCCCTCCACCGGGTTCTGAAAAACAACTGTTCGTATGGCGGTCGAATATAAAGTAAATCAGGTTAGGATTGAGACATAACCTTGTCTCACGCCAGTTAAAATGTCTAAACCATAAGAGGTTGATCCGCGCAATTGTGCGTTCGTCTTCACGCCTACAAAGAACGTTTTGAACAAATTGATAAACTTCCCTGGACATTCGGACTTATCGGGTGCTACCCACAACACCTCACGGCTTACGAAATGAAAGATTTTTGTGAACCCAACAAAGGGAGCATACAAGGGCTGGCTGTGTACCGGGCACTTCTCCCGAATCAATAAGGCAGCAAACACCAGTTCTATCGTAGTCCGACTGGCCCAGGATCCGCATTGCTTCTAAGGAACATGTCTTCAACACTGCCGTATTCAGCCGAATCAGATGGAAGCTGGCAAGCATTTCGTCTTTTCACCTCAAAAAGCTGATATCCGGATTACTGTCGGCGCATTTCTTGCTACATTTGACTGTAAACAAGGGTATTATCAGAGCATTATCAAAATCTTACTGCATTTCTTCCTGTTCCCAGGTAGAGTAAACCAGCTGGAGCAAATCGCGTTTCAACATCGTTCCGCAATTCTTTGGCATTTCACTTGACACTCCATCCTTGCCTGCAGCCCATCCACTGCGCAGCTGTCTAATCGCTCCATGCAGCTCCGGCAGATCCGCAGCGACAGCAAGTGAAGGCCTGACATACTGCTGCAGCGGGCTGTTCACGGTCATCCGATCATTGGTAACAGGACGGTTTTTTCGCCAGACCTTCATGGTATTCTTTGACCGGGTGCACAAACAACCGGTGTTCACGTTACTCTGTGCTTTGGTAGACCGGACGGATGGACCAGAAATAGCCTTAAGCACTTCGTAAAAAGCACGTATCGTCGGTATTCGATGTAATCCTGCATCCACTCACCTTGTTTCCTTCACCGGTCGTCCTTCGTTCAGTGAACACGCTTGGCCAGCCGACAGCCACCATCCAGAGATGCCACTACATAGTCTTCATTGTGCGGTTTTATGGTGGAGTCGCCAAGCTTTGCATTCTTCTCTCGTATCATGTTGGAGATATCCGCGCTGTTGTCGTCGAACCATTCTAGAAGTTTTTAGAGTTCGACGCCGATCGTCCCGGCGAAGGATGCCGTGATCTGTCTCTAAAGCTGTTGCCACATACCCTCAGGGGTGATAGATGCAGGTGCGTGATGCATGTAATCGGTGGACCGTGAATATATTATGTTTCAGGCGAAAAGTTTTTCTATCTAATGAAGCTGTTAAAGTTTCGTGGCGTGTTTCAGTTCTTGAAATCTTAGAACTCTGTTGCCGCAAAATCTTCTTGTTTCAATCTTCCGAAGACGTTAGCAAGGAATGTGCAGTAGTTCCGTGATGTAGGAGTTAATGGAAAAATAACGGAAAGATTCATCTTACGTTATTTCGAAGAACCGATGATGGAATATAATGAAAATACATGTTATACACGTGGAAGCACATGCTTTTATTTAAATTTGGATGTATTTAAGTGGGAAAACGTGATTTTACTTCAGACGGCTGAACAGTGAAAACCTGAGGACTAAACTTTTTATTGAACTGCAAACATAACTTACGCCTATAAACTTATTGCAACGTAGGACAATGCACAGAAAATGGGCAAGTTAGTGATATTCTCCTGGCCACATTCGCCATGCTCTGCCATTCGTTGCTGCCAGTGTTGTGAACTTCTTCATCGAACCATGGCGTACGTTGGAGTGGGGACGAGATAACCTGCTGAATTAGAGACACCTAGGAGCGCGGTCCCCTTATAAGCTCACAATACATCCGCGCATTTGTCCGGGCTTACGAGTTATGTCAGACTGTACTCCATGCTTAGGCACTTATAACTGCCCCGTCTATTCATCCTACCTCACCCCTTACCTACTTTTCTCAAAAAATTTCAAACTCCCTACGTAGTGAAGCATACTTCTCACTACGAATGTACCCGTATGTCACAGGCCGGCCGTGCCCCATACCATCTCTTACGAGGAACTGATATTACTTCCAGCTTCGAAAGTATGGGGCAACGTATACTGATCCACTTGTATCTGTTTGTCCCGTGGGCGGCATCCACATTCGAACACATGTGGTAAACGTCAGAATAGTTCAAGTTGCGTTCTCTAGGGAGAGCAGACATGCGTATATCTGTTGCCTTCGTCCCAGATGGTGCGCACTACACCTATCGCACTAATCCCCGAAGTACCTCATCAATGTTCTCTAATGTTCTGTGACCAATTTTGCATAGCAAACTCACTCGACTTAGCAGACTTGGAATTGCGGCGGATGTTTCCAACGTTATAGTTTGTGATAGACTTCCCGTAAACATCCGCTGCGTACTGCTCAATGTCAGCAGTTGGTTTGCTGTGTTGACACAGACCTCCGCCTTCGTTCAATTCACTGACGGTGAGTCCACGAGTGGTAAGATGGGACTCATACAGCAGACGACTGAATGGGTTGTTGTGCTCCAACCCGAAAGAGCTCACAACCAGACACGCATCTCGTCGGATCACATGAAATGGTGACCTGTGACATATGTCGAGGGAATTGATTTGTTAAAACTGACAATGGTTAACCTACTAGACACGTCGCACACACCTGCTTACATTCCTGCACCATCTATACTTCGTACAACGATAATAAATCTGTGAGGCTTTCAGGACACCATGCCACCTTACCTTACCGTACTTCAAAGCAGTTTTCGACCTACGGCTCGTACCACGGGCGTAACTAGCGCTCCAGAACCCTATTGAGATGGTGCTGCCATACAACCAACTGAAAGTGACTAGACACATTGGGAAACCACATTTATAAATTACTTGGATTTGCTACCGACGAACACTACTTACAGTAATAGCCATTTGCTTGACAATTAAGGACAACGCCAGTTCGATGCACTTGGCCTGCAGCGAGAAACTTCGTTGAACAATGCTCTCATTAGACTTGACAGATCATTGAGGTCCAGAACGGGCATGTTCTCAGGTGGATTCAAGCTTTGTTAATTTGGAACAGGACACACTGAAACCGTCGAGCCAGTTTATATCCCGTCTTACCAGAGAGGTCAGACTATGTGATTATTCGAGTGTCCCAAAGGTTAAGCTCAAAGGGGTCATGCTGACTGAGCAACTCATCGCCGGAATAAATGCTAATCGCATCCGTGAGACCTAACTTCCCGAGAATACGACGAAATTATCCTGGGACCGAGCTGTTAGCTTTGCCAAGAGTAAGTCTTCAGGAGTTGAACACTCTACACCGTTCAGCGAGAAAACGGACAGTCTTGAAATCAGTAAGATACACTGTTCCTTTCCGACACCGTCGACAACTCGAATGTGTGTTCGTTGTGACAGTGACCGGTATAGGACAGACTGCCGAGCATGCGGGGCTCATAAACTTGCATGCGGAAGCTTCGGTAAACAATGACCTTTTGCTCGATGCTACGGATCCCGCCAAGTACCGCAAATGGGTCAAGATACTCGTGGTGATGGCTCGCCGTCAGTACTGTCAGAACACATTTACTCAGTGAATAATTCTACATATACTGTGAGACAAAAACAGAGGTTTCCGGACGTTTGAACGGTGGATATTTTTTGCACACCGTCGTAGAACAACTAGTGATATGGAACTGGATTCTGCTTCTTCGCTAACAATGGTTCCTACAAGTTTCTGTGATAGAAATTTAGATGGTTTGTCTTTATATCCCTCGGCCTACAGGTTTAACAGTAACTCAAATGCATGTGTTTATATTTTGGGCTTCATTATGTTGGATCTGTACCTCAAGGCAAAATCGGCAACTGTTGCTCTATAAGTGAATGTTTCGAACGATCGAGCTTTACTTGGTTGTAGTGCAACGGTGACCCTGAATATAAAACCTATTGATCGTATAGTGATTATGGCGATGAGCACGTCAACCGTGAGGAATATATGCCCAAACTCAGTCAAAGAGGCTATTGGCTGAATACCAGTTGCTGCCCACCGGACATGCCTCAAAGAGGGAGCGCAACTATTTTCTGTAACACTACTGTAACATTCGTTTTGGACCTACTCTTTACTAACTACCTACTCCCCCTCTTTGTGAGTAGTGCTTTATGACATATTTGTGCCCATGTGAAGGTCGCTTTGGCCGCCATCTTGAATTTGGACATTTCTGCTTATGCTCGACCACTGACGGTCGAAAACCCTCTCCGGACGTACCATTTCGAACGTATGTGACATTTCATATTGGTCTCACATGTCTACTCTTATGCATTTGCTGATATTCATGTATCTTCTATTATAGAAACATTACCGAGCTGTTTGCGGTCGTTATCAGTTTGAATTGACCTCGGGGTGTTAAGTTCTAGTGGTACCCAGCTGACCTCTGAACTGAAACGCAGAACAGATTCTATAACTACCATGTCCGATTCCTCTGTCCAAGCGAGAATCAGTGACCGCCGACATAGAAAAAATGGTTTCGAATAACTTGATCCAACAAACCGTTGGTTACGAATGGGTTCACCTCGTGGTCACGGTGCCAAAAAAGAAGGTGCAGTGCGAAAATGCAATGGCTTGAGGACGCTAAATGGTCATACTTTCGGTAGATTATTTCTTAATCCCAATGGCCGATGATATACTGGTCAGGCTGGCCGGCTTCCGATCCTTCTCAAAGCCAGATTTTGGGGAAGCATTGCTTCACATGCCACTGACGTTAAAATTCAGGCAGCTCACGGCCGACGGAGTTCTCGGGTAAAAAATTTTTCCGATGCGTCTTAGTTCAACACCAGCTGCCTGGCAAAAGTTCATGGACCACTCACTAGCTCATCTTCCCTGAAAAGTTGCCCATATGGACGGCATTTGTGTATTTGGTTCCATTTGTGAACAGCACGACTCTCGTTTACATGCGGTGATACGGTGGCTGAATAAACGTGATCTTCGGTTGAACCTTGCAAGATGCATATTTGGGACACACCATATGGGCTGATGGGATCCGAACGAACATTGAAAACACTGAAGCCGTTACAGAGGCTCATGTTTCAAAGGATTCACCGGAAATTAAGCACTTCTTAGGTACATGTTCATATAGTCTACGCTGTCTATCAGACTTTGTCACTTGGACGAAACCATTACACACTTTGACAAAGGAGAAAATTCCTTTTGAATGGTGATCAGCACAACAGTCCGCGTTCGATGAAATAGAAAGGCGCATTGTGTTAACTCTTGTAATGGTCATTTTCGACGACAGATGCCCTGTGTTTGTTTCTACAGACGCTTCAAATGTTGGCTTGGGTGGCGACCTTATCAGAGGTGCAGAATGGTCAGGAAATATGATCGCATATGCTTCCTAGAAGCTTTCGCCTGCAGAAGTGTCATATTCAGCCAGCAAAAAGGAAGCCGTTGCTTCTTTTGGACCTATGGAAAACGGCACCTCTTCTTATTCAAACGTTTTGTTCACACTTCACACAGATAATGTCGCGCTGACAAGTCCATTAAGCAGGAGATAAAACGAACCCACACCGTTGAGAATAAACCTGTGGTATGTGAGACTGCTAAGTTACAACTTTCAGGTTAAATTCTGCCCGGGTCGCGAGTAGCAAGCTGCTGATGGACGTCCGCGATTTCAATTGGATGCAGCTGATCACAAAGAAGGAGAGAAAAAGAGGTGCATGATTTCTGCACCCAGTTCCTTTGAGTTTTCAACCGTCAACAAAGGGGAACTTCAACCGGCAAATGAGGGCCACAGGAACTTGAGAGAAATCTGCCAGTATGTCACACAATGCTAGCCTTCTGGTAACAAATCCACCAGTGAGGTACGGGCATCTCACGTTTTATGGCATGAACTATCGGCTGTAGATGAGTATCTCATACGATGGCCTATGCTTGTGACGCCACACAAACTCATTTCTTGGATTATGACATGTGCATACAAGGGTCACCAGGGAATAGTTTGAACTAAACACAGGATAGAGAAACCGTATTGGCGGTCAAGAATATCGACAATAGCGGAAGAATTCGTTCGTAATTGTGCTACTTGCCAAAAAGTCAATAAAAGTTTCAAGCCAGTCGACTCACCTGTACAACCTATTGTCTATCCAATGAACCCTTGATCCAAGATTGTCACTGACATCATGGGCCCATTCAGTTCCGCTCTTCATCATCAGATTAGCTGTTTGGTCACCACATGTTTTTACGGCAAATGGACGGAAGTTCACTTTTGTGGTGAAGTGTCTGCTGCTGATACCACTGGATGGTTGAGACACCTGTTCGCCTGTATCGGGCTCCCAGAACAGGCCGTGAGTAATAATGAACCACAGTTTACTCGTCAAAAGTTTGACGTTTTTCTCCAGCCACATGACAATAGGCATCCCCGAATTGCCGCGCATAACCCAGCTGGACATGGAGTGGTGGGACGTTTGAACCGTTCATCAAAGCAGGGGATAAAAACGGCGCAGCTTTCCGGTATGCTCCGGGATTATGCAGTAGTCGAAGCCCTATTGACTTACAGAACCTCACACCGTACAGGACCTGACAACACACCGGGAGAACTCACGTGTGGTCGGCCACTACGAAGGAAGTTGAGTTCGGCGCACACGATCCCAGAAACTAAATATCCTAGTCTATTGAAAGGTAGTCATGCTTACCAGCCAACTTATAGAAACCCAGCGCCAGCAGTGCAGCCTGCGACATTTGTCCACCTGAAAGAGCGGCAAGCGAGCAAGGGACAGCTGGCACTGTCAAGACAGAGTGGAGTGGTTCGGGCTTGTGGGTCTGGAACGTATGAGCTTGCAGCTGGCCGAAAGATCGACGCTAGACTGCTTTAACTATTACTGACGCAAACAGACGCACGCAGACCAACCACGTCTACCCTGTGAGATCACTGCCATATCAACAGAACGTCGACCAGCTCGTCAAAACACAAACAACACACTGTGGTTTTGGCGGACTTTTATGCTAACACGGAGGTGGTGTTGAATACTCGTCAGGACCGCCTGTATGTTCTATACTAGTACTTCGACTCAAGCTGCGTTCTGATTGGTTGCGTCTTTGACGACCAACGGCTCATTTGTCGACACACTTAAGAATGACGCTAGCGCTTGTAATTGTCAGAATATAGCATGTACTTCTATTGAGTCACAAATTCTCTCTACCGCCGTTAGTGCTCGTCTAGCCTGTTGCTGATTGCACCGAAATAGGAACAACGGTGATGAATTCGGGTTCCATACATATAATTCTGGTGTGATGTAGTAGCTTCCGTCACCTCACCGTTTGTTTTGGCGTGTCCCTCAAGATTTTCAAAACCGGATACACCTGGTTCAGACGCAGCTACTTCAGAAGGATACTCGTCGAATGTCTTTGAGTGTCACCTTGATTTTTGCAGGGTCCCCCTGGAGTGAATCACAACAATATCTAACTGCCGCATTGCATCCGCTGCGCGGCGCTGCACATCATAGGCGGCCTCCCTCAGTACCCTCGTGCTTAAACATTTTCCACGCACATCTTTTGGCGCCCATGAGACTGGGTCACAATCAGTCATTGGATCACCATCCTTAGCCGGACAAGACATTAAAGACACATGCCGTTTGGTGGTCCGGCAAGCAATAACGCTGGAAACTGCCCGGTGGTCATCCACCGTTACCAGCGGATCAGGAACCCAATCTGCCAAAACTAGGGTCTCCATAGACATACATATATGTGCACGGCTGAAGGAAACCGGGAACCCGAGAGCAAATTGCAAGCACGCAGTCCAGCGAACGAAACTAAACGACAAGCTGAATAGCGAGTGTATAGTTCACAGGTGTGGTGTTTCAAGACCCAAACCAGCTGGAAACGGCTACTTGGGCGCAAAAGGGATTTTTCAAAATTTCGTGAACAAATGAAACGCATATTTCGGGACGAATATACTGAATTCATCGAGGATAATGACTGTGTTGCAATAAGAAAAATCGGCCGTATCTAAAAATTGCTTACGGTCGCATTTTTTGAGAAAAATATTCTGCCTTTCTTCGATAAAGTTCTTATATTGGCCTTCGTGGTCGATTTCGAGTTCTGAAAATGCTCCCATCGAAAATTTCATGCTGCACTATATACTCCAGAACAGCGGAGATGTTCAATTTTGCGTGGTTTGAGAGATATATACGACTGTAATTTCCGACCACATTGCGTTCCCACTGCATTTCACAACAAAT
>LUCH01004033.1:48670-60364 GCA_013368495.1 Paragonimus heterotremus | reverse complement strand
GTAGATGACAGTAAATGAAGGGGCAATACTCAAGTTGAGGTCAAACACACACTTCGTAAACATCCATACTCATAGCCGGTAAACCGAATGTCTTTTTTGACACAACCTATTGGTTTTTCAGTTTTTGCTACCTGAAAGCGTGCTTGTTCAGAGATATTAAAGGAGTTTGAATACCATATTCCTGGATCTCGAAGGAATGTAGCGGTGTCAATATAATGACCATCTAGTAGGACAGACTCATTGGGTGCCTGACAACCATAAGTGATAATTTTCCACTTGTTTGCTGTGAACGTCATGAGCCATGTTTTGCGCCATGAATTCAACGATGCTAGGTCCTGTAATATATCTTGTAGACACGAGGCGAGGTCGCCGGGCGGGCAGAATGTGTCGACGATTAAGATATCATCAACAGACAGAATGGGTTTACCAGGTATAATAGCATTGCATACGTCGTTTATGTACAGGAGGAAGGGCAGTGGTTCCAGAACGCTTCCTTGAATCACCCCACCTGTCACTAGTTTTAGTGTCTAAAAGCACTGCCCTGTTTCGACAGGTTTGGTTCGGCTTTTAATATACCATAAAATCATGCTGTACAAGAGGTCCCGTATGCTAAGTGTTGCTATTTTGACCAAGTAACTAGGATGGGCCATATTATCAGAAGCCTTGTGCATGTCTAGGAATATGATAATTACTGCATTCCCTGCGTCGGCAGATATCGACATATGGTTTAAAAATTCTAATTGACATGTCATGCAAGAGCGCTTATTAAGGAAACCGTGCTGCGAAGGGTTTATAAGGTTTTGTGACCTTAAGAATTCGACGACGGGCGCTTCTATGATTCTTTCAAACACTCTTCAGCAGATCGGTGTGTGGTTAGCAGCCCGTCTTGACTACTACGAACGTTTGTAGTGTTATGTAACAATTTGTTGCTTTGTGTTGCCTGTAATCATTTTTCACCACCACGCAACTCTGAGCGCACGTCTCGCAGGAATGCATTGAGAAATGGATAATAATGTATACTTATATATGGAAGAATTTGCTCCCGCATGGATAGTTGGTTACCTGCACATAAGCAATATATATGTATTTCTAAACACAACATATGTTCATATTATAAATGTACGTTTAACGTGCACATGCATATACACACACTTGTCTGTCTCCATTGCATATACATGTAAGCATGTTTACATGCATGTCACATATATTCATGGAAACTTGCTCACAAATTTGTACTTATGTATATGTAGGTGAGTATATATATATTACACGTTTCCGTCTATGAGCGTATGCCTTAATATACGTATGCAATAAATGTATGCAGCACTCCGTATAAAAGTGAGTATATATATGCAAGAACATGCATATTTTCATTGTATATGAACTGAATATATACACAGAGGCGTATGTTCATATATACATCCAGGTTCATAATATGTTTATGTATATGTTGCTATTCTTGCAACACCGTATGCTTTAAATTACATATATGTATTTATGTATATAAATGTATATATAGATATGTCTATCCGTATGCATAGCTGGACATGTACATATATGGTTATATCGGTGAACGCGTACGATAAAACAAAATCAATAATATTTGCATACATATATCACACATATGTACAAGCACCCATGAGGCTGTCAATGAAGTGTGACTCAGTGGACCTCGTGGTATTTCCTCAGTGATCAGTCTTATAGAGGTTAACAACACGTCGGCAAGGCTGATGTTGAAAATCGAGTTGTAAGTGGCCCTGGAGGAGGGCGTGGGATCAATTTTCTTTGTCCCGTAAAGGCCAGTGGGATTGTTTACTCGTTCCTGAAGGGCGTGCGGTTGTGAACTTCAAATGGGCTGCTCAGTCGTCTCGTAGTCTACGCGGATGGAGTCTACGTTGAATTGCCGGCATCTTTCGAAAGAATGGTGGTACGAACCCGAGCAATGTCAGCACTGGATGCAGGTTGTATCTACGCTATCATTGTCTAGATTAACACGATCCCCCTTTAGGTAGTAAATCCGGCAAACGTCAATGTTTACAGGTTTCAACGCCATCCCTCTTACAATATACTCTTCTGCCTTCGAGTTAAGTCCCTCTAAGTCACCTTTACTAACTCGTCTAATGAGTGCAGTTTGTAAAGCAGCCCTTATAATTTCAGTTCATAACAAATTGCCGTCAATCGCTAGACTTCCAAATGTGAACTTTC
Source organism: Paragonimus heterotremus (assembly GCA_013368495.1). Classification (NCBI taxonomy): domain Eukaryota; kingdom Metazoa; phylum Platyhelminthes; class Trematoda; order Plagiorchiida; family Troglotrematidae; genus Paragonimus; species Paragonimus heterotremus. Next base: position 58,159 of record LUCH01004033.1, on the reverse strand, counting down.
TGCGCCCTGTGGAAACAACCGACACACACGTCTCGTGAATGGTGGGCATATGGCCCAATTCATCGTACTCGCACATCACCTTGCCAGTTGCTGAGGTCCGCGGGGTCGGAAAACTCTTTGCGGTAGTGGAGAAAATGCCGCGGGGAGCGATATTTGATTTAGTGATCAAACATTTCCAGACCCGTACAATGTGTGACCCTTTCGCTGGAACACAGACAATCATAGCGGCCATCGATTGGAAGTGCTCCTCTCTCAGGCCACAAATTATTGAACGGCTTCCTACTGCACAGTCTTTCATCCGGGGAGTAAACAGCGCAGTATAAGGTCGGAACGTTTCGAAAGAAACTCATCCATGCCACCGAATGCAGCTACCCGCCTGCCATTATTTCCATCACACATGCTCTTAACCTAACATACATCTTTAGCGATTCTAATCCTACACAAACGCAAGTGTGCCACAGTAATGGGTAAGCATACTACGGACTCAAGCAGTTCAATGGGTTTTGCGTCAACGGGGACAGTGGCTGGTAGTGTTTACCTACATTTATCTGTTAACAGGCCTGTCGGTCTGTCAATCAGGCGAAAAACCGCGGCAGTATGGCTATATGGCATCGGCCACTGGGAAAGAAGCAGCAATCACATCTACTGATAACATTGCATATTTTTCATCGTATTTCTGAGTAACACGCTTGGACGTGCGCGTTCGTGGCAGATTATAACGTGTGGTACACAGCAACATGAAATCTGTCGACAAAAGAGGACGTAATCAGAGGAAACATAGCCACAGCTCACAAAGTTTGATTTACACACAAGGAAAGAAGTTAGTTGGCCTGTTCCACAGATTTAGTTCTTTTACAAGGTTAGGTAAGGACGACGTTTCAAATATTGCGAGGTCACGCCGGGAGATGGGCGCAAATGCATGTTCGATAGATTTCGCCGTCAGTTGGCGTTTGTGTGACACGAATAAAATGATGCAGTTTCGTGAATGTACAATGAATGGAATGCTAGATGGGGTGTGCGTAAACGGTGGATACGCAGTAGACAGTTCCAGTCGTGCTGTTTTTGATGGCAGCCTGTTAGTAAGGACGGGTACATATGTTATATGCTGCTGACGGCTAAATATTCTTCGGATCACATTCAAAAAGGTCATCAGCTCGTGGATGAATACTCTCCGACCATTTTCAAAAACGTCGTGAAATGGATAAACAAAGTTTGAAGATGGACATTGTACTAGATAGCTCAAAATAGCTGTTCGAAACTTTTTAAACCATTGAATGTTGTTACTTTACCTGACGTCGCTTGGAAGTTCACCTCAAATATAGGAATATCTCACAATAAAAAAGTAACCGCGCGTCCTTTCACGGGCTGGCAGGTAGTGTAAATGGCACATTTGTTTCTTAGATCATATGAGCAGCCATGTAGTTAGTGAACGGTGAAAATCGTTTTGGAAGCGTTCGAATGCATCAGTTCATATGGAATTGTAAATTTCGACTTTAATATCCGTAATCAAAATTGATCAACTTCAGGATTTCCAAGACGTCCTATGTAGGTGTAGGAGTATGAAAATCCTAATAAGTGTAACCAGGACGCTTTTTCAATCGGGGAAGTTTCAGCCGAATATTATTCGCACTCGAGCTGCTGCAGATGGAATTGTGATCAAACTGACGCCAACCAATCATAAAGGGCAACCAGCTACCATTGTATACGTGCCTGTTCCAAACAACAACAACAACACACTGGTCAATCACAACGCAAGAACGCCTGTCACTTAATAACAACAGCAAGCAATATCGTTTCTCCACAAGAATGCACTGGGTTTCCAACAAACTAAGATGGCTTAGTACCGCTCAGATTCCTGATCTCATTTCTTCTGGACTGGGTGGGTATTGCTCAAAAATAAGCTTTCGGTGGAGGACCGATAAAGAACTTCTAACACAAGTGTATCAGATTTGTGTAGATGACAGTAAATGAAGGGGCAATACTCAAGTTGAGGTCAAACACACACTTCGTAAACATCCATACTCATAGCCGGTAAACCGAATGTCTTTTTTGACACAACCTATTGGTTTTTCAGTTTTTGCTACCTGAAAGCGTGCTTGTTCAGAGATATTAAAGGAGTTTGAATACCATATTCCTGGATCTCGAAGGAATGTAGCGGTGTCAATATAATGACCATCTAGTAGGACAGACTCATTGGGTGCCTGACAACCATAAGTGATAATTTTCCACTTGTTTGCTGTGAACGTCATGAGCCATGTTTTGCGCCATGAATTCAACGATGCTAGGTCCTGTAATATATCTTGTAGACACGAGGCGAGGTCGCCGGGCGGGCAGAATGTGTCGACGATTAAGATATCATCAACAGACAGAATGGGTTTACCAGGTATAATAGCATTGCATACGTCGTTTATGTACAGGAGGAAGGGCAGTGGTTCCAGAACGCTTCCTTGAATCACCCCACCTGTCACTAGTTTTAGTGTCTAAAAGCACTGCCCTGTTTCGACAGGTTTGGTTCGGCTTTTAATATACCATAAAATCATGCTGTACAAGAGGTCCCGCATGCTAAGTGTTGCTATTTTGACCAAGTAACTAGGATGGGCCATATTATCAGAAGCCTTGTGCATGTCTAGGAATATGATAATTACTGCGTGCCTGCGTCGGCCGACATCGATATGTGGTCTGAGAATTCCGACTGACATTTCATACAAGGAGGCTGTGTCGCAAATTGCTCATTGGTATTTGTGACTTTTAAAAGTGGACAATGAGCACTTTTCTTATCCATCCAAGCATTTCAGGGCAGATGGATGTGTGGTTGAGAGACGAAACTTGGTAACTTTCTGCTTTGGAGCATTTTCGTAACGAAGTGTAATGATTGACCTCTTCCGCTGAGGAGGAAAGGTGTTGGATGAAAATTATAGCGTAAACAAGTTTGGTAAAAGGATGGATATAACCTCACCTCCTTGCCTGATAACGGTTGGTGGATACCATCGGGTTCAGAGTGGACGTAGATGTATTTGATATATATGTATGTGTGTATAGTTGTGCGAACGTTTGTATACTCCTCTTCACGTGTACACATGTGTATATATCACAAACATGTATGCCTATAGACAGTTTGCAGACTGGCGCTTATATATACATACAAGAATACATATATATTGCACCCAACTCGTGAGTATCTGAGTTGCCTACACGCAACTCAAAATTGATGCGCTACGCCTATTCGAGAGAATCGTTTGCATAATCAGAAATGGCTATTTGTATCTTCCGTGAATGGGCCGAATAGCCTGTTACGATATACACCCTCAACACGGGAAGCAGAGGGTGCATTACCACAGCCCTTGGAACCTGCAAGACTCAGAAGGTCTGATGCGGAAGTCGCGAATGTTTCGGCGAACTTTCGTTCGGACCACTTCAGCCCCTTAGACGCGAACTGATGGCCTGATAGGGAACATTTGCATTGTAGATACTCCCTCTACAGCAGTCTTTGACAAACCTCTATGCCTCAAGGATAACCCTTCCGGCCCTGACTGTATTCCGTCCGGAACTGCGCGAAGCCGCCTTCCAACTTGCTAAGCCCTTCAGTCTGTGATTGACACACTCAATCTCGAGTGGTTTGGCACCCGGAAGTTGACAGTTTGGTAAAAATATTTTCAATTTTCAGGAGCAGTAATCGCAGTCATCCTGGTGGATGTCGTCCGATTGCTATGGTGTCTTAACTTTTGAACTTAATGGAGGCGCATCTGTTTGATTCGCTTCACGAGTAATTTTCTTCTGGCACCTCCTTTACTTGTGTGCAGCATGGTTTTAGAAAGGGTCGTCCATACACGATAACCAATTATTGGTGGACGAAATCAGCTTACCAGGATATCAGCGTTGATGTTAACATCGGCCTTGATAGTGTGTTCAGTCAGAACAAACTCCAAATTGTGACAGATAAGCTATAGTGTACGAGGTAACCCCTGAAACTGATTGAGTCATAACATAGCAAACAACACCAACACGTACAGGTCAACTGCTAGTCAATAGCATCGAAATCACCGCAACCCACGGACCAAGGTATCACGCCGTCGTCTTATTTGACCTCACTGGCAGCACAAAACTTACCTGCTCGACTGTTAATTATCGCACAAACTTTCGAACAAAGTAAGGGTTTGCGACGCTGCGTGGCTACGTGCCAGCAAGGCCAGGAGAACTTTACCTCCTTTCACTCCAGTAATGGTAATTCTGAGAAGAAGACTACCGTACTTTCCGCAGCCGTTGTTGAATCCACATCATTGTCAGCTACTGAACAGAACAAACCCCCAAGTCGACCACGGTGTGACGCACTCAAACTCATTCTGAAGGAGCGGTATGGCTAGACGTGCTATCAGGGTTTAAGGATGACGAAAAATTTGCGATATCCCAAGAAATCGGCCTACAACGCCAATTCGAGTAGGCCGCCTTCATTATTATCAGCATTTCGCCAAGTTCTTTGCCGTTGGTACAAACAACTCACTCCGAGTAGTGGTATCAATCCACAGGACAGAAGTTGATGTTTATCAACTACCAGATCCGTCTGGTCCTACAAAATCTGACGCCGAAGTTGCTGATGTCCTCGCCGAATCTTGCAGCAGTGTCTCCGCACAACTGCCTTCCGTTCCCTGGCCCGTTTTGACACTGAATCTGATGGCACCAGCATGACAGATACTTCCTCAGCTGCAGTGCTGATTAATCTTGAGCGAATCGGGTCAACTGTCCTGGCCCCAACAGTGTACACCCTAAGGTCGTGCATGAAGTGACTGAACAAAATACCGACCAATTTAGCCAACCGCTTGCACAACCCGTCATCCAGGGAACGGTATCCAGCAGCTGGAAACGCGCGAGCACTCCAGCTGTTTCTCAAGATGATTACAAGCCAACTGCTCTGCTACTTATCATCTGGAAAATTTTAAAGGCGCTTCGCAAGAACCCCACCTCTAGAGACTTCTCGGAAGCACAGCATAACATTCGCAAGGGTCGCTCTTGTACCACAAACCTTCTGACAATTGCTGATTAGTGGATCCGAGCATGTGGTCGGGGCAGTTACGCTGACATCGTATACCTTGTCCTTATCACAGCATTTGATCTCGTGTATCATGCTGTTTTAATAGGTAATCTCTTTCATTAAGGATTGCAAGGCAGTGAGTCCAGTCACTTCTTGTCGAACATTTGTATTAGTCGAACACATACGGTGCATTCTATGTTTACAGGCTGAGCTGTAGTGCGGCATCCAGAGGCTAGCTTTTTGGTTGGCCTATAATTTTGATGGATTACCGCCCTTCCTCTTATAATTGCCCCCCTTTGTTAGTGTCTGCTGATGACGTCAAAATCTGGCGCGACGGAACACTGACAATGGTTCAATTATTCTAAATGGTTACCTTAACATTCCAATCAGCTGGACTTGGTGAACCCCCTGAAATTCACGCTAGTGAACTATTAGTACCACTTATTGGTTGGCAGTATCCGTTTCGGACAAGCGTTTCGCTGTGAACAAGGCCCATGGAGGCCTGCGCGCAAATTCCTCCATGAGCGGCTGGCGCTGAACTATTTGTACTTCCACTCACAGCGCGTATTCAGTGTATACGCAAAGAGGTGGGATCAGATGGCCTTTGGTCCCAGTCGACTAATGCTGGTTAGCCAACTGATAGGGTGGCAAAAATTTGAAACACCTATCTCTCGAGAGAAAACATGGTCTACAATGGTGAGATCTAAACTGTCAAGAAGTGTTGAAAATATAATGCAAGAAATAGTCCAGTGCACTCTAGAGTGTAGGTGGAGGAGAAACAAAATTCAAGATGAGACCGAAAAACAGAAAAAACGTTCACCAAAGACACATAAAAGGGGTTTAAAACAGGATGTTGTGTATCCTGGTCATCTAATGGTTATTTGAACAACGCTTCATCCACTCGCAACATACATCGATAAGCCGCAGTTGGCATAGTCGCGTCTGTGAGCGACGTGCGTCTATAGATTCTGAGCCCGATGAGTAACCGATTAGGATTCAAAAAGAAGACGCTGGCACTGGCGATTTTTTTATCAGTGGGGTGCTAAGATACCAGAACATTAGTATAAGCCGGATAGAAGATGACAAAAACAAACCCCGATATTTAATCTACCTAATATACAAGTTCCCAGACTAGTGTTTCACGCGAATGTGATCAAATACAACAGTCGCGTAATGACGAAACGATCAAGCGCAAACTAAACCAGAGTACTTACCAAAAAACTGATACCCAAGTAGCAGAAATCTGGGCAGCCGTCGACGATGCAAATTTTAGGCGGAGGTGCAGGAACAACACATCCGCTGGAAGGTGGCTGAGAGGAAAAATACGTCTTACCTGTGTAGATACCTAATTCATATTTGGGCACCAAGCGCTAAAGACTCACGGCCACTTGCTGAAGCTTATCCCCATCGTGTGCAAATAGCGCTCTGTCATCTGTGAACGGAAGTACGTGAGCCTCTACGGTATGTAGCCGCGTTGAAGCACCGATTGCAGGAGTATGACTTCACAATTCGCCATGAAGCCGGAAGAGAGAACTATGTTTCCGATCTGCTTTCCCTAACGCAGCACATGAGTGAAGTTCATAAGGACGAGATCGGAGTCAACAGTATTGGACTGGAGAATGACCCGGGGAAGTTACAAGCAGCCCAGAGAACGGACTCGACATTCCGTGCAGTGATTGATCGACTTCTATCGAGAGAACAACCACCACAGAACGAGGAAATTCCGGAGATGACATCCTTCAGAACGCACTGGTCGGAATTGCGGTTGAATACTGCAGGAACTTTAATGCTTCGACTGCGGGATGGAATAAGCGTGCCTGTTATACCGACGAGGTTGTGAGAGTCGATTGTGAAGGAATGTCATCGGCTGGCTTATACAGGATGTCACCGAACTTACGAAATGCTGAGGCAAAGGGCATACTGACCAGGAATGAAAAAGGACGTTAACAATTATGTACTGGCGTGCCAGCAATGTCAGTTGCTGAGAAGCTCCAGCTACTCCAGTCAGTATCCTACACAACCAATCCCGGTCAGTGAGATTGGGAAATTATGGTCGCTTCGGGTAATGGATCCCTTCCCAATAACCACATCCGGCAATCAATACATAATAGTGATGACTGAACATTCCACAAGATCGATCGAAGCAGCCGCTAAACTCGATCAGCGTGCAAGCACTGTGTGCAGAGCGGTAATGGAACACATCGTGGCAGACCATGAAACATCGAGAGACATACTGAATGATCAAGGTCCCTGCTTCGAAAGGGAAGGGTTTCGGAACTGCTTGGAGCGTTTGGGAATCAGGAAAATTCGCACAACGCCATACCATCCTCAATCAAATGGGCTGACGGACTGAAACAATCGCACAATCAAGGAATGGTTGGCGGCGAAAGGAGGGGGCTGGGAAGAAACACTACCACTGATTCTGTTGGCCCACCGCTGTCCGCTTCAAGGAACAACGAAGAACTTGCCGTTCGAGCTGATGTACGGGCGCGTGCTACACCTGCCCGTAGATCAGGAGATTAGTTTATGGGGAGACCGGCGGATGAGAATACGTGAATTAGCAGAATCTCGGAGAGTGGCCAGCAGGAACTTGACGAACGCACGAGAAATTTCTGGGGCAGTTAACCGCAAGGTTGTCGGATCGAAATGCGGTATTTGAAATTGGTTCGAGGGTAAATACACAGGCAGGTGGAGACCAGGCGCAACAGGACCAGGATCTAGGAAGTTCCTGGTGGGGTGGGGAGGGCCTTATGTGGTAGTGGACCGCCGTGGTCCAGTGTAACTGATCAAGAATGATAGGAATGAACATGGAGTACACAGAAGCCGGTTTCGCAAACGGTACGACATCCCGAGCAGGAGAGAGTGTACGCCAGGAGCAGCGACGTCCCCGGGGCCGATACGCAGATCGTCAATAGAGCGAAGAAAACCTGAAAGGCTTTTGCTGCAGCTAGAACAATCTTTTCGGGGGGATCAGTGCACCGAAAATGAGCAGTCGTATTATACTACTCATAGCGCGGCTATTCAGTAGTTGGACCAGAGCATATATTTTGGCATCGTACAAGCTACGGGAAGAATGCAGGAAAAAGCATCAGAGTGCAACATCGCTCATAATGCTTCCTGCTCCTTAATGGAACCGAGCATTGACGTCTGTGGCAGCCGAGACGGTCTGGGGCGGAATACCGTATGCAAATGAGTGGTTTTTTTGTGGTCCCGTTTAAGCGCTCAACCCGTGTTGCTGTGTTGAATAAACAATCCTTGTGCCATCAGTTTTCTTGAATCACAACATTGGTGTGTACCTTTTTCGACAGTCATCAAGTGCATAATTCATGCTTTTATCCAAGCGACTTAGTCCCCAGTGATTTTGCTCGTCCAACTATGTGTATCAGCACAAAGTACGGATTTGTAAACTCGTACGGTATGGCAAATGGGCGGAGCTGTTATACGTGTCTAAACATGGAGTACAGTTTGTCACAACCCGTAAGGTAGTACAGATGGCCGGAACAATGGTGTCGTCATCTTTTAGGTTGGGGGTGTAAGAACTCTCCCACAAGGTCTCGCTCTAGATTCGACGAGTTACCCAATGACAATAATTCAGAACACCACGAACAGCGCATTACTGTCAATATATTGTCATTACCGAGAAGCAAAATAATGTACAGCAAGCTAACGTCCTGCGTGTAACGCGCGGAACGGAAACGTGAAGAATTTCTATGCCAGCGGAAATGGAGGATATAATTGGGCTAAACAAACATGCCTCATCAGGAGACGTCAAATTGTACAACGAAATAACAACAAAAATGAAGCTGTTCTAGGAGGTCGCTACAGAGCTTCCCCTCAGAAGGCTACTAGGGTAAGCAAGAGCCTTCGTTACACAATATAAGCACGCAACAATGGAATAACAAAAATGTAATTTCCATTGCTAGATTAATGTCCAGTTAGCAGGAAACACAGAGGAATAACGGGGGAAAAGTTCATAAGAGGGTCGGTCGCGGACTGACGGTACGCTGATGGGGTCCGTTATTTCGATTATTTGGATTACTTAGTCTTCGGTGCACCTCTATCGCAGCGGGCTACCCAACCCCAAAAGACTCACAAGTGAGAAAAAAGTGGAGGTAGATTTACCCAGTGCTGGACGGTATTCTCCAGAAGGTGTCTCTTCGTTGCACCAAATCAAGGTGATCTAAAATTGAACGAACGATGAAATACCTGTACCGGGTAGAAAAAACAAGCTCACCACGTTAAGGGGACGTTCGGCATCAATAGTCCGTTGGGGGATCTGATACCTTTTAGCTCGTCGAGTAATATTGTAAGCCGGTTGCTGAAATCAAGTTTGAAAAGAACTCAGAGAGGACGTGTTAGCGTATGCCGATGAAAATGACATTAGATAATGGTAACAAGACAGTTATGCTAAACGGACATGTTATATGTAGAAAACGCTAACGTATTCAGCAAACCTGACAGGC
>LUCH01004033.1:29897-44692 GCA_013368495.1 Paragonimus heterotremus | reverse complement strand
AAGAATTTCTATGCCAGCGGGAATAGAGGGTACGACTGGGCTAAACAAACATGCCTCATCAGAAGACGTCAAATTGTACAACGAAATAACAACAAAAAATGAAGCTGTTCCAGAAGGTCTCTGCAATATCTTACACAAGGTCATGCACTCACTCACAGATAGACTTACGTGTATAATATTGGGACATGCATTTACTCTCCATTTCGACCCTCCGACCCAATCAAATAAAACCGAGTCATGTTATCATATCTTTGGAGCTGAGATTTTTCGCTTCGAGAAACTAAACCATCGAAAGCCGTCGCTTACTTCTTCCGTCTACCACCTACTGAATTACTATATCCGCAAAATTGTTAATGCAATTTCGAATTTCCCGCTTCTACGTTGGTGACGAACACCTTGAGGCTGAGATTTTTCGCTTCGAGAAACTAAACCATCGAAAGCCGTCGCTTACTTCTTCCGTCTACCACCTACTGAATTACTATATCCGCAAAATTGTTAATGCAATTTCGAATTTCCCGCTTCTACGTTGGTGACGAACACCTTGAGGCATTAATCAAAGGATAAAAGCTGAATATTTTCTTCATGCCGCCTAACAGGGTTTAACAGTATATACCCTCACCAGACCAGTTCAAGTCAGTGGAATACTTGCTTCTTCGAGTCATTTGTGTCGAGTTGATGCTACTCTCCATTGCGTTCGCGTCTTCTAGGTCATTATCGTCGCAAATTGTGGCCTCTGTTAAATGCCCCTTCCCGACCGTTTCATGGAGATTCAGTAATGAACAACTTGCTCATCTTGTTAACAAAGAGCTTATTATTAAACCGGAGTTTATATCAATTGAGGAAGAGAAGAATCTGGTTGATGAATTGGATACACATCTTTTAAAACATCGCTATCAGGATGCCCATTGGGATTATGTAGGTTAACCAAGGTGACTGTTTTTCTTGTTTTGGAATGCTTGTTTTGGAATTATAAATGTGATGGGGTACCCCATCAAGCTCTGACTTGCTTTAGCAGACCTTCACTACGGTTATCTAGATACAGACGAGGATGTTTACCTTGGCTAGGAATCTCATCTGTGATTACACTTTTCAGTAGTCGACGTCATAATTATTGGGCCATTTGAAGCTCCGTGATAGTTGATTATATTGTTTTGACTCTTCGATCTTTAAGTTTTATTCGGACGACTCCCACACTTCGTATCATCTTATCCGAAAGCCGTTTATGGTAGTTTTAGTCTCTTAAAGTACAATATGTGGCAGTTAAGCATCAGTGGGAACTACTCATGTATTGCCGTTCATGTTGATAATGACGATATACACATAGAAGAGGGTTGTGGGTTTATCTTTAATTCAAGACGTCAGTGCGCATTACGACTGTGTTTAATTAAGTACCGATCTCTCCCTCCTCCCCAGCAACGTGATGGATACTTTTTTGGACTGAAATCACCAACAGTTGAATGGAGCAAGTTCGGCAATATGTGGCGCAGTAATCTGTGGACCTAAAAAACATCGAGATCTTTAGAACTAATCGATTCTAGACGGAAAACCCTGTAATGTAGTTGGTACCAGCTTGGGAAAGAGTATCCAACAGTGTCTCACTTGCTGCTGACAGTTAAACTTGGTTGACCTAAAGGCTTATGAGGTTGAATCTGCATTCACTTCAAAGAATACTAGAAAATCATCTCAGTTTGTTTATTCTGCATATCTTAGTAGGTCATCCGTTAGTGAGCTTATTGAATGGACTGATAGTACCTTCGTTCATAGTAAATCAAATAGCTTGTTGGATTGAAAACACCGAGTGGCTTTTCGGTTGGTTCTCGCTTCCGTCGCGTCGCGTTCACATACTTCTGGCATTCGATTTTGGTCTGTCTGCCTAGGATAGCCTTATCGAACATGGTTACTCGAACGCGTGGTAGACTTCCCGTGTTGTGAGATAGTATTCTTTGTTCTGCGCTTCGTGGCCCCAATGTGCATTATACTGTCGTAGAGTTACGACAGAAACGTTACTTGATAGTGATTTTCTGGAGGCAATTAATCGCTTGTCGTGAATAAGGTAATATATCTCGAGTGATGGAAGTGTTAGCATCGGAATTGGATCTCACTCCTAAAACTACGGCGATCCTCTCCAATTTGGAACATCACTGGCGTCAGAAGGCTTCCTCTGTTAATTCTAAGACCCCTGTATACTGGATCACGGTTAGAATCGCGTTGTTATCGAACTGCGGGACGTTACCACTCAATTTCATGGGTGTCGAGAGTATTGAAATTCTCTTAAGGTCATCGATGTATACGTCCATTTGCACAAATCGAATGAAATCGGTGCGTGAGAAGTGTAAAGGTTGGAATTCAACTAGTTATTTCAGAGGATCGGAAGATTCACTCACCAAAGTCTTGAAACTCCGTAGATTTGTATGATTACGCCATTCACTGAAGGTACCAACCTGTCATTCGAACGCCATGTTCGAGTCCCTACCTCGTTAGCATTTCATGTGGCAAACTGATTTGCGTTGACCATGCAGACGGCATCATTTCACTCTGAATTTCTGTATATCACACGCAGATCAGATTGGGCTGTTTGAATTATATAACTGGTATGTAAGATGGAATTAACACCTTCAGAGTGCGAAGTATGACTCCACTGGATTCGTTCTGTTTGTAAGACAAACTGCATGAAACAGTTGACCGATTTGTTTGCGTGGGTTATGTAATATTGATGACGAGATACCTGAAGATGGCCGAGGTACTCGATGAACTCAAACCCTGCGTTTGTAGCATTGCAATTGTCCGGCTGTTGACGAGAAGGTTTACCCTTGGTGCTTGTAAGCGTTTGTTTTTTATTAGCCTAGCTCCCTCAAAAATGATTCCAAACTCGATATTCAGCCGGCGTCTTCTCAGTCTACTCCGCTGTACCAAGTGGGCTACTTTCATAAGCAGCTTTGTAGTCCTTCGGCTTGTTCATTTTTTTGAGCAATGATGACCTGGCCCATTCGTGCGGAAGGTGGATCCACACTCTCAGGACTCGACCGTTATTGTCTCTGCTAGTTAACCCGTAACCGATGGGCTGGTTGTTACAAAACCGACAGTCTGCTGACGCACGTTCATGAAATGTGTTAAACTCACGGCTGTTAACGGACGCTGTAAAACTACGCAGTCTGCTGGTTGGTCTATGCACTCTGTAGGCAGTTGAAATGTGTGCAGCACTACGCAGTGTTTAGTGTAGCTGCTGATAGAAGAATCCACAACGCAGTCAGGCAGTGGCTTGATCACGGGGCCTGAAAACCTTGACTGCTGCGCTGAGCAACGTTGGTAGGTGCCATTTGCTCGATTGAAGAGTTGGAGACCATCCATACTGCTGGTTGCAATCGCTGTCGTGCACGGCAATATATCGCAGTTCTTGGCGAGCCTGTGTCCGCAAGGTTGTTGATTTCTTCATAAAGCTCCGTTGCTTCACGTTTTTTCGTTTTTGTTCTGTTCCTACTCATTACTCTGCTGCATTGTTGTGTTTTATGATGATGTTGACTAATACCTCGTATTCCGTTGTCAGGACCAACGTCAGCCGGAATCATGATACCCACTGATACGGCTCAAAGCTGGAAATGGTTATTATGTTTACTGATAGTCGAGATAATAAAATTCCGCTGTCTGCGACAGATGGCCCACATACTGTGCTTGTTGTTTGATATCCTACCGGGGCTGCTTATGGTTAGAATTTGTTTGGTGGTCAGGTGAAAACCTAGTCATGAGCCTATGTTTTGGCTGTTCTAGTAAGCAAGGTAGGTGGCAGCGCGGACATCCACACCGCTGGTTATAAACACTATTGGGCATTGCAATTTATCGTGATCAGTAACATACCTATGAGTCCTTGCTTGTTGACTTGGAAAGAAACACATCATTTTGAGCATTTTTGACCAATTTGGGGGTGTCGTAATCAAAACTCCTTACCGAGAACGAGGTTTGCTGTGATCGGGTGCACATTCGTTGTATCTGGAGTAATTGCTCGAATCTGATGGCCATTAAGTGAGAGGGGGGGGTTGGAGAGTGATGTCACTGCCCGGGTTAGATTTCTTTTACGAAACGATCCTATGCGGAGTCTTCCGCCATTCACACTTAACATGCACGCGTTACCCTTAACGACAACAGAAGTCTGTTTGCCATGTGGCTTGAATGGCTCGAGTGCATCTGATGCGAACGTTCCGTATATGTAACACCAATTTCATTCATTTTTTCTCCGTCCGGTTCGCTCTGTCACTTAAGATACAATTCCTGTGAATTCAACCACGATGTATTCCGTTTGTTGTATTTTTCTTTGTGAATGTGATTTCAGTCGCAACGCTCCTGACGAAGACTTCTTAAAGCGGACGACACATGATATAGTAAAAGTTGATTGAAGCGTCGTGTTAGTTCTTGCCATTATTGTTGACTCCCTTAACTCAGTCACTGTCGAAAATGTGTTCTAGTCATATTTCCCCTCTTGTGCTTACTCATGAGTCAATCTGTCGTTTCATGTAGTGCTGCCAGACTCGACCGACTCAACCTATACTGCTGCCTTGCCGAGGTGGTCGAGCTTGTGTACTGTTTTGACCCTGCAGGCTATACTGACTAGGACTCTGGTCCTTCCAGGTGCAACCTTGTCAGACAAGCCAAAGAGGGGCAGTCAGACGAAAAGCAGTTACGCTCATAGGATTGTATGTCGCACTACTGACCGCGTAAGAGTGCTTAGGTAGTAAGGCATGATCATAGTTGCGGCACTGCTGTCTTATCAGAAAGAAGAGGGTTAGGAAAGGTATCCTCAAACCACGAGCACTTCGATCGTCCAACGGTTGACCGTGACCACCGGCATATTATCCAATACGGTCGAACAACATCTATTATCTCCCAAAAGCCTGATGTAGCTTCGAGTACATCCACTGCGCGCGGCAGTGCTCAGAATGGGACATCAATGTCTTATTCACTGCACCCTCGGGCTAGGCAAGCCCCTCATTGCCAAGTGAGTCAGACTCTTTAGATATCATTTGGACGACGGAACCCGATTGGTCAGTTATTGCGCTCCAGATGGCCTTCCGTTGGAAGCAGAAGTGGCCCTGAAACTAAGATTATCGAAGCGTAACAAGGCTCCTGGGCCAGACCTCCTCTCTCCTTATGTTTTCAAGGATGGTGGCGAGAGGTTGATATCAGAACTGACAAAACTCCTCCAGACGATCTGGGAAACTGAAGAGGTACCTTGTGATTGATGCTCACCAACAGTAATTTCCATAATTCCAAAAATGGGGCCCGAAGTCTGTGGCAACCACAGAAGCATCAGTTTGGTGTCTATTGCGTCCAAGTTACTCACTGGCCTCATTCTACGTCGGCTCACTAAGCCCAGAGAAAGTCAGATACGTGAAGAACAGGCAGGATTCCGATCCGGTCGAGGGTGCGTTGATCACATTTTTACCTTGCGACGGATCTTGGGACATCGACATTTATATAGGCAGCCGACGGTCGTGGTCTTTCTGGATCTAAAGGCTGCTCTCGATTCAGTTGCTCGTAGTGTTCTCTGGAGTTGTCTTCGCAAGAGAGATCACTGTATGCTCACTCTGCAAGCAGGGTGAGAGTTTATAGACAACTGTCTCGGGCGTTCATCACTTCTAGTGGTGTTCGTCAGGGGTGTCCGATTTCTCCCTTCCTGTTCCATTTTGTCATGGACGACATTCTGGAGGGTGCGCTTTACGAATACAGTGGGCTTGGTGTTGAGCTTCTTCCTGCCGCTAAACTGACCGATCTTGAGTACGCGGACGACATTGTCTTACTTAGCCCCTCTGCCGAAGACATGCAGACCGTGCCTGATAAAGTGGCTGGCCGGGCTGGTTTGTATGGAATGTCCTTCGGATTTCCAAACTGCAGTACTGCTTAAATACTGGGCATTTCCACTCCTACTTTCTTCGTTGCAGGTAGTCCGCTTAAGACTGTGAATAGTTTCACATACTTGGGTAGCACAATCTCGTCAGCCTGTATTATTGATGATGAGATATCAGCGAAGGTAACTAGGGCACGAGTCGCTTTTGCCAGATTGTTTCATCTGTGGCGTCGAAAGGACGTTCGGTTGTCGCTGAAAGGAAGAGTATATAATGCTTGTGTACGACCTGTTTTGCTCTATAGTTCGGAAACGTGGCCTGTTCGCTAGGAAGACGTTAACAGCCTTGTCGTGTTTGACCATCGTCGTTTCCGCCAATTAGCCCACATTAAGTGGAGCAGTGTGAGCAGTGTGGCAGTTCGCTGGCGCTTATTCTGAGATGCTCGAGATGTGCGATCATTTGGTCAACTACTCACGATGCACAGCTTGCGATTGTCGGGTCACGTACTCCGTATGTCATGCGATCGACTGCCGTACCGGGCATTATATACTGAGATCACCAACGGTTGGGTGAAACCACACGGTGGTCAGGCAACAACGTGGTCACGAAATATGAAGACCCTGACTGCTCCACTGAGCAGGGTTGGTAGGTGTCGCCAACCTGGATGGGGTCCTCGTGATCACTCAGATTGCTTGTTGGAGACGCTATCGGAGATGACGATGTGTCGTAGTCATTGGCGTACTTGTATCCATACCGTTTCCTGTTCTTCCGCTTAGTCTTCTTTTATCACTTTCCAACCTTGTTAGTGGCGTTTTCTTCTAGGATATTCCACGTCACTGGTGAGGCGAGCTGCGGCCCGAGTAACGGAACTTTTTGGTCAGGCTCATGGCTATTATGATAATGATGATGCTCCTACTAGACTCGACCGCAACGCAGGCCGCAGTACCCATTTGTACGTTTCAAAGTCAAGCATATGCGTCCATGTACTGTTGTCTATTGAGAAACGGTTGCTTTTACCTTGTTGTCAGTCTAGATGTTATCTGGGCTCACGGTTTTTATTTTGGCAGTCGGCATTAACGCTAGGCTACCAAGAAACGAATACCTTTATTCACTTAAGTTTAAAATCCACAACGGTTGTTTTGAACTCAATAGTGTTTAACTTTCAAGTATGGGCAACTCTTTGATAATTCTATATAAAAATGAAGTACCTAGTTTATTTGTCGACTAAATAGATTGCATACTCCCATCCCTATATACACAAGGCTATTACTCACTTCCGTGAGACCGAAAGAAAAAATTGGCGAACCATTAATCGTTCGGTCATTGAACGTTTGAAAGAATTTACCGCCCAAACTGAACTTCCTGCGCCTGCTTCATGCGCCTCTCTCGACCAAGTGGTGTTACCACATATCCATATTTTGGATTTGGCAGAAAACGGAGAAATCAAACCGCACGTGGATAGTGTTCGAGTAAGTCTATCCCCTTATTTTGATCATATTTACTGATTTTTTATTAAGAAACTTGATTTCTGTGTTGTCCAGTTGGCTGTCCGTCTTACAGCCTCTTCTACAACGTTTAAACATTTGCGCCCATTGCTGACTTGCTGTTGTTAGTAATGATAACGATGCGGTATTTTGAAGTCATTTTCTAAACAGCTCTGTTACGGCAGCTACTATTGGTTTTAGGTGTATCTACCAAATTTGTGAACATACTGTCGGCGCCTTATTCCCAGACTTCAGCTCAATTTAGGGTTTACGGCAAACTATCCGACGGTTTCAGCACCGGGATCGGCGTACATTGCCATTTGTGCTCATTTTCGTCAGACGAGAAAATGAAGGACTGTCAGCTGCTCTCACAAGATGCTGGCATGGACCTCTTACATGGTGCGAGACTGACTGACGTTGATTGTGCTGTCGACAAGGTGTTATCGTTTGGCAATCTTCAAGCAGCACAGGTAGTGTTAGACGCTATTTCACGTTCTGCCATGTACTTCAGGATACGCTTTGAGGCTTCTGCAACACTGCTTTGATTTCGTGGATTTAATGTATAATGAAGTTGTGGAGGTTGTTGACCAATTTGCTCATTCCAGAAGCCGCATCAACGGCGGCAGCGGAGATGGAGGTAATGGAATAAAAACGCGTATCTCTATAGCTTGGGCCATATTCGCTATTCTAGGACACCTCTGACAACAGAGATGCATCTCTCTGGGACTTAATGGTCGCGTATGTAAGGCGACAGTTAGGGCTGTAGTAACTTACGACTGCGAAATTTGACCGCTCGGGCAAGAAGACGTGAACCCGTTCTCAGGTATTTGACCATCGGTGTCTGCATTCGTTCGCTCACATCGGGTGGCACCAACTAGCAAGCAACGAACGAATTAGGAGGCAACCGGGTTCTTTTGTTCAATCCTTGTATTTGCACAGCCTAAGCTGGTTATACCACGTACGGAAGATGCCAACTGGTCGTCTGCCACACCAAACATTCATTTGCTCGTGCTGCGGCCGACGGGCGTCAATTGCCAAGAGGGAGGATGATGACCTCGCGAAGAGAATTGAAGTCATTCACTGTCATATTTCATTTCTGCATCATATTATCCCCTTACCTATCATACTGATCCCTCCACATATGATCGTAATCTACCTTTTCTATTCGTTATGTTATAGATCACATGCTTCGTTTTCTGATTGATTGAAGCCTTTCTATCAGGCGTTGTCTTCTCTGCGCTCTCGGTTACTTCTCGCTAGTCTATTCGTTACATTCACCAAGGAATTAGCCATTGTGAATCGGGTTCATCTCTCGGATTGGTGACCTCGCTACTTACGGAGCCGGTGGCTGGAGACGTTGGGTGTGATGGCGGCTAATCGAGTTTAGTGGCATGAATGTTGTTGTTTGGTCGAATTGCCTATAGGGTGAGTGAACTTACGGACGCGTGGCAGTGAAGGCTGTAAGGAAGCTGTCTTGTTGATGACGCCTTACTTTCGCTTACGGCTTGGTTGATTATTTCTAAGGTGTAGGCACCTCGGTGGTTAACGTTTGAATATAGACGTAGTTATATTTAGTGGTTAAGTTTCTCCTCTTTTATTTACTTCCTCCTCTTTTCTGTACAGTGTATGCTTTTTATTCATGGTTGTGTGGCAGTTGAGCGTCAGTGAGAACTACTAATTTATTGCTATCTGTGATGATGATGCTGATAACTAGCGGAAGACTAGGCAGACCTGTTTAAATGACATTGAGTTATGAAGATTGAAAAGATTGCTACAGAAATGCATTGACGGTTCTTCCATAACTCTTTTACGAACGCAGTAGGAGTGAACCTCATGTTCTCTTTTTTAAATGTAAGTTTCACGATTACGAGTTCGCTCATCGTTGACATCGGTTGATTCGTGGTTTGGCCTGAGTGAGCCTTCCTCAGTTAGTACTTCCCCATTTGGGGCGATTAGTCTTTGGTAAATTATAGGCAATTTCTCTTTTTTAGAATAGACAAACTAGGGGATATTCTGTCCTGTTCACCATCTGCGATGTTGCTGTAGAGTTTCGTTCACAGATGTAAACAAGAAAGAATGGATTGAACGAAGGACATCATGAAAGACGTCCCCTTATCGGCCAACAGATAAATCCCTTGATTTCAGAGCAAGCTGATTGATTATCTGTTATGTTTCGTCGAGACGCTCAACCTAGTTGTTGACCTGAGGGCAATACAGAGTTGTTCTATTGGTCGCAGTCCACTTTTACTAAAGGAATTCATGGGACATATTTAACGTTTCCAAGTTGCATTCGTCTCTTCTTCACTTGAAGGATGGAACTCCTTGGGACCACCAGACTACATCATGTAGGGGGACGCTAGAGTGACAGAGATTCTCGAGGTTCGTTCAGGTCCGTAATGAGTGGTGTTCCATAGCAACTGCGAGAGATCATATCCCCTGCTGGGTACTCATTTCTTGGTCTGTTACTGAGACAACTCAAGGGTGGTAGCTTCATTTCCCATCCATGAGTCTTATATTCTTTACTCCTCCTTTTATTGATTGCTGAAAATAAAGATAACCCATCATTGACCTGTTTACTGATAAAGAGATGCTTCTATCTGCACACGACCCTGACCGTTGCATACGTCACTTTCTCAGTGACGGTGACATCTGCTAGTGTCAACATTTTGGAGAAAAGGGGTTGTTGGCCGAACCTTCCGACTCAAGGTAGCAACGATCGCGACATCTGACGTCCCGGTTCCGATCACTAACGTAGCGTCCGGCCTAACAGTAGTGCGAACTAATTTGACACGTTCATTTTTCTAATACGCGAACATTTGTCTTACATGATGGGAAATCGAGGAGGTATTGTTACGTGTCAATCGATGTCAAAACGTTAAGGAATCTATGATGAATATTACACAACTAACCCGGCGATATCTTTTATGACTTGATACCTGTTAGTAGAGGCGGTTCATGGATGGGCTTCGGACGATCAGGGATGGGTCGTATACTCCCCTTTGAAATCCAGAAGCCAAGTAGTTGTATTTCCGTTGTTAAAGTGATACTTTTGGTCCCATCATAGGCGAGCCCGTATCAATTAGTCACGTTTAGGAAACGTTTGAGACCACTTTCGTGCTTTGCCTATTGTCATGTCAAGAGTCCTCCTTCCGATGGGGATGTTTGATTATTCTCTGAAATCGGGCTGCTCCTTTGGTTACGCCAAACGTTATGCGATAGAATTAGTAGAGGTGACCACAGACTTCGAGCGCCGTGAGACTTTTCCCCTTTCCTTGATAGGTGTTTGGTACTATATGTCTTTTAACTCTAGGGCTTATGAACCAGTTCGATCACCAGCCTCTAGCGATAGGAGACAAGTGTCTCAACAGCCCTGTTGCTGTTGGAATACCTGGCTGGACAGACCCACCAAATATGATCTGCTTTCGTTGGTGAATCCTTGAAGTGCTACGCCGATTCTATCGCAACCTCCTGCAGAGTGCATTGGGCATCCTGAATAGACAGACTCCATCCGAAGAGCGTAGGAACCTAACCACTACTGATCACCGGTCCTCAGTGGGCTGCAAACTTCGTGCTTCGCCCTGCTGCCTTATGGGCTGGGTTTCTTTTGGACCAAGGGCTCTGAATGGGACCCCTCAAACCAGCTTCCCTTTTCGGCCTGGGCAACCGAATCCATGAATTTAAACGTGTATTAATTATGAATTTTGCCATGTTTTCTTGTCACAACCTTTAGGTCGAGGTATCGGCAACCCGGCTTTTCTCCTGTGTTAAAATTTACCGCACCAAACCAATTTGTTCCTTTCCCTTCCTTTTGTCAAATTACTCTATTTGGTAACCGGGTTCGGTCCGACAAGACCGTTGGACTGTCTCTTCTCTGGATAGACTTGGTTCATTTAAAGTCCTCGAAAATGTTTCTTTTGTGGTTTTAAGAGGCTTGTTTCTTCAGTGGAGGTATGTAGTACGAGAGACGTATTGTCTTGCTAAGCGCCTCTTAGACGGGAACCTTTTCACGACACCTATTGTTAGACGAAAACTTTTTTCTGGGACATGATTCAGCTTCCCATCGAAGTTCTGTTCTGAATTTCAAGATAACCCGTCGCTGATGATGCTGGTATATACTAAATTTGACATAGAGAAGAATCTTGGGTTTCTGGAATGTTGGGTTTTCTTGGCTTGGTTCAGCCTTCATATTGCGTTAGATTAAACGGCTTGTGATACCGAAATTGAAAGCTCCTATTGCTTCGATTGATTTAAAAAAATGTTTTCGCCTTGTTTTCTTGTAGTTCTGCGGTGGTTCGGTTGTGGTAATCAGTCTGCTTTCCGATTCTGTGCTTCGGATGTCGGTCCCGCCCGTTGAGGAACTGGTCGCATTGCCCGAGGACCAGCCTGACCTTCAATCCGTCACACTGCCAGGTCCTGACAGTTGGATTGACATTCGTATTCCAAGACGTTCTGTCTACGTGATGCGCGGTGGCACACGTTATCTGCTTGCCCATGCTATCTTATCCAACGCCCAAGTGGCGAAGCTTTATGAGGAACATCCCATCTCTTTGTACGACGTGCAACGTGCACGCCGTATCAGTGTAATATGCCGGAGTAAGGTTCGAGCCAAAATGATCCCATATGGAGAGGCTCAATCAGAAGACTCGGCTCCAGTTGAACCAAAACCCTTGGAATAACAGTTGCTTGCCCGTAGCGCCTATTTTTGTATGTACATGTTTCACTATTGCGACAATATACTTTATCTTCTTTTACACCACTTTTCTCTGTTTAATTAACACAATGCAACGCACGCATGTTTAGCAACTGTTTTCAAACCTTGTTGTTTTATGTTTAATTCATTCATTAATTCCTAACGGCTACGAACCCGACCAAAAAGTACTGTGGCTTGAGCCATTGATCGCGGCGCGGCGTGAAACATCCTAAGAGAAGTCCTCACTGGTGAACAACGAGCCAAATCTAAGGTCTTTTTCTGGTAGTCCAAGCGCCACTTTTATCCGCGGCAATGGTTAATATTTCTTTTTTGTTCAGACGGATTTTTTTTGCTGGTGACTTTTTAAACTCTACAAACCAGTGGTCGATAGGTGTAATGCTTTAGGTGTGGATACTGTGCTATCCATGCTCACTTGTTTCACACTGAGCGTGTGATGTATTCATCGATGTTTGCGTTCAATCACACGTGTGTGATAGCGTCAGCAGATAGGCTACTAGGAGGTTAGAAATTGCGTTGTCGCATCTTCGTACTCCTCCCGGTGCTTAAACTTTGCCACTCATATAGAACGCCGGCAGTTTTCTTTTCAGGTGCCGGAAAGGTTTTTCATTCATCTAGGATAGCTGTACTCTGGGACTCTTTCAGGGATCGATTCACTCATACAGTCTGTCAGCATCCGGAAAACATTTTACTATCAAAATTTTGGTTGTCTTATGGCATATGGTAGCTTATCGTAAACTGTTAACACCTGAAGTGGGCTACTAAAAGTTTGCCTAGAGTTCTTGCTCTTATTCAACTTTGAAATGAAGTAGATCTCTGTCATACAATGAATATAATTACGTCGACGTATTTCCGGATACTAAACTTCGGGACTTGAAGCGTGCTTCAGTCTGCGAGTGTTCATGGAGCTTCCAGAACTTACTAAAAGATTGGAGAATTAGGGTCGTCGATTTGACATGAACCTTGTTAGGCGTCGTAATACTGCCAGAATTCTAAACTTGCTATTATTGTGCATACTGAATCATTGGAAGTAGCAGAAGAGCTCATGTGCCTTGGGATCTGCATCAGCGTGGGTGGGATGTCTGGTGAGGTCACATATTGGATGACGTCCCCCAACTGAAGCCGTGTGTCGCCTCGGCATGTCTTCTGTTAGTGACCGAGTGTTACGTCATTGTATGAGTTGTCTCATTGTACAGCTATGAACCCGGCTCATCGACACGTAAGATGTTCACAGTGTTTGTTTCCGAATGTTGGCGTCTCCGAAGTGGTGGTGGGCATGCCGTTTCAGCTGTGACAAAGTTCACAGGCGTGTTTCGGGACTGATAGGCTGGTAACCACAGTGTTTATCGACTTCGTCCCACAGGCTCTGTTCGCTTGGCCACCTGTAGTGAATGTCGACCCAGTGCTTGTTATGTTCTGTCATGTTCGCAAATGGTGGGTTGCACTGAAAGACATGGTCTGTCGATCAACGCTTATTTTGGGTTCGATGCGTAGGTTCACTACCATTGAAGTTCGCTTCAAGAAAACGTTCCCAGCTCTCTTGCTATAGTACGTGTGATGATGAGTTTTTTTTGTCAAAGATCCTGTCTGGTGTAGCAAAGAGTGGAGGTGAATAGGGTTTGTGCTATGAGGGCATATGCACTTGGTGGATATCTTCTTTTTTCCCTTGACATTTTCATTCTTCATTCCCCATATCTCATGATTTCCGTGATTTATTCTAGAACGTATGCTACTTTATACTGTGTTTATAATTAATTCCATTAATTTTACGAGCTAATCTTGTTTCTTTCATTATCTGGACTAATCGCTGTCCAAATTCGTATGTATGACGTTTTCAGAAACGTCGCGCATATTCTTCCAGTCGCAGGGACGGAAGCGAATGAACCTTTGCCTTCATATGTCACCACCGCTCATGGTTCATCTGAAACCCATACCGCCATAAACGGATGCTGTCTGGGAGCGTTAACAGAGGCCTTTTTACTACTACCAGTTTGACTGTATTAGCTGAAAAATAAGTGAAACACTGATACTAAGAATGTAAGTTCTATCAAAACGAAAAGCAATACTACGGAGGACACTCGTATATAAAGTTAAAGGCTATTACCATTCATATGTAGGATAGGGCTAACAAATTCACTAAACCTCTTGTAAGAGAAGCAAAAGAAAACTTTCAAAGCAAATCGAAACATCGAACTTGACTTGTACTTCTTTGTTTACGGAGTCATGTACATTTAAATTTAATAAATAGATACGAAGTGGCTTCATATTGTTTATATTTCGTGCTATATTCTTTATTTATTGTTGACCTTGGCCGTATGATTTGCTGATCTAAGACCCTTGTGACCCTTCTCGTCGCGTGAACAATACGACAGTTCGCCGGCGCGTAGTCCGGAACGCTCAGGATGCGCGATCAATTGGTCATATACTCAAAATGCACAGCTTGCGATGGTTGGGTCACGTACTCCGTATGTCATGCGATCGATTGCCGTACCGGGCATTACATACTGAGATCACCAACGGTTGGGTGAAACCACACGGTGGTCAGGCAACAACGTGGTCACGAAATATGATGTCCCTGACTGCTCCACTGAGCAGGGTTGGTAGGTGTCGCCTACCTGGATGGGGTCCTCGTGATCACTTAGATTGTTGGTTGGAGACGCTATCGGAGATGACGATGTGTCGCAGTCAATGGCATATCTGTATCCATATTGTTTCCTGTTCTTCCGCTTAGTCTTCTTTTATCACTTTCCAACCTTGTTAGTGGCGTTT
>LUCH01004032.1:36744-56298 GCA_013368495.1 Paragonimus heterotremus | reverse complement strand
ATTTCTTGTTTACGTCTTCGGAAGATTGAAACAAAGAAATCTCTAGGGAACAAATTTTCAAGATTTTAGATTCTGCAACATATCACAAATTTTCAATAAGTTTAATGGTTATGAGTTATTATTTAACTAAAAGGTAACGGAGATATTCACGTTCTGCGAATTACACGCAGCGTTGCAGACTGAGTCGACAGTTGAAATACCATAACCACCCAACTCTATAAAGTCCTCTAGTATTTGACAACCGTGTGCAACGATGGTGGATTTATCAGCTGAAGATGTCATCAGCCAAGTTTTACACCAAGATTATAATGACATGAGGTCCTTCCGTATATTTCCTAAACAAGAATTAAGATCGCCAGGAGGAAAAGTGTACACAAGTTTGATGTCACCGACGAATAGTATTAGTTTGCCATGCTTGGTAATTTCACATATATCGTTTACATACATAGGGAGTAACGGTACCAGGAGGCTTCCTTGAATCACTCCACTGGTGACTGGTCTGGGTATTGGGTTGTTATCTCTGCTTGTGTGCGGTCTTCAACGTATGAAGCAAACCAGCTGAGCGCTGAATCACGTATACCAAAAGATGCGATTTTGCTCCGTTGATTAATGGCAGCTAGCGTAACGTGATTAATGATTGTGAAAACTGATGCCGTCAGGTAAAACAAAGTGACCACACTTTTATGCCTTGCTGGAACGTAATACAGTTTTGCGTCACCGTTTTCATGATTCCCCTAGCTACCCCGGAACATTCCAGCAAAACACTCACTACCTGGTGTGTTTTATTAATCACATCGACTTTAAAAAAGACCCAACTGCGGAAAATCTGGATTTCGGGTGAATTCGAACCAGCGACAAAAACAACATGTCGAAATGCCCCAAATGTTTCTGCCGAAGCGAAACTATTTAGCAGCAATATGGATTTCGATCGACTGGGTGGTTGTAAAACCAAAACCGTGTGATTTTGGTTGCAACATCATTCCGCTAAAAGCCGTGAGGCATATAATTATCGCGTTATACCACTGAAAGTTTACCTAATCATCCAGCTTTCGCACAACATAAACGTTTTTGTAAACCAACCGTAATATATTATTCGTCGTAGGCCGCATGTTCGTTTTATGTTTCCTTACTTATCATGTAAAATTACAGCTTCCTGAGAATCTAACTTATTTCTTTTATGCGGAAACGTCATAAGCCGGCTAGCCATTGGAAGTTTCATATTGATAGTACGGTAATTTATGGACCCAAAACGAAGTGCTGCACGGTGAACGTTTCACTGTTCGACCCACTTTCAGAAATTTCTGTATGCTCCTATACACACAGTCTAGTTTCCACGTTTTATTGCAATTTACACTAACCAGTGATGAACCGCTCAACTTTTGTTATTTTCCGAAACACCGGTAGTCATTATTTATCAGTAACCCTCAAGATTTACTGTCACCAAGTTCTTTTTCATATGAATGACACCAAGCTGCAGCTTCCAGTATACTCAGACGAATCTATCTCATTTTACTAATGAATATTGACTCTCTAAATGCCCGATTTCAGGCAAAAAGCTTCCTGTATAACCAATTCAGTCACGTTTCCAAAGCAGTTTCTGTCCAGGCGCCCACTTGTGGCTGAGTAATTCCCACTTTCGTGAATTTTCATCAAAGCTTTTCTAGGAACCTTTGTCACATCAAATTTATCACAGTTTTTCAATTATACACACCCCAACACAATGGCGAGACCTCAGTTGCAAGGTTTGCTCCTAGCCCTTATGTGCCATAACAATTGTTTTTGGCCGAAAATCTTCAGAAGTCACAGCGATTTATACTGATTTCGGCGACGGGGACCCAGATCAGCCCAACGAAACTAGTTTGTCCACAGTGTTATTCAGTGGGCTTCCGCTGGTGGGAAAAGATGACTTATGATCAAGGAAGACAGCACCGCCTATGGACGTACGGCGAACAGCAAGTTCAGCTCAACGCAACGAGCCGAACAAAGTTTTATGCAAACCGGAGTTGAAAAGCTTAACAGAAAGACGCACAGAAGTACAACTAACGACGTATGAGGAGAAGGCGCTTCATTTATCGCTAACACACTAATAAGGTAATTACCCCCTGAATACTGTCAGAGGCCGGAAACTCCATTCTTTATTTTCTCACTTAGTCAACCGCAATCAGTCACTAAACAGAGGAGTTTCTTTGAGCCGCCGGTGATAGGAGAAATATGTATATGGATGAGGTAACCAGGAAATCTGCAAAACGTGAACGGATGGGGCACAAAAGTTTCAGTACAAACTCGCAAGCTTTGGGCGATAGATGAGTGATCCCCACGTGCGGTGGTTCGGCACTTTATTCTAAGTCATGCGTTCTACATTGACCCCGCAAACGATTTTTAAAGAGTCTGTATGTACATAAGATGGGTATCCTCTCAGTTCAAGACTTCCGAATTTATTTTAATAGCCTTCACGTGACATTGGAAGAATGAAGAACCGGGTGCGAGTCAGGAGCGTAGATGGTCTAATTTTACATCCGAAAAATCTATTATTTTCTGAGATGTATATGTGACAACACTGGCAGTCTGCTTCGGTACCGACTGTTCTGCCTCATCAACCGTTGGTTCACTTTTCCGATTAATCACCGCTTCACCGAATATCGATGTCTCTACAACGGAGTTCTCCACGGCCCAATTCCTGGATTCGTTTTCTCTCCCGTTGACAGAATATGACACAACTAGATGTTATAACCACTTTAGTTTTTTTACACGTTCTAAAAAACTGACCTAAGTTCACTGAAAATCACTCTCCTGGCTTTTTCACACGCAGCCTCCCAGTATTTTGAGCGTGTGCAAGTTTTCCATATCATCGGGTATTGGACTTCACGGAGAGCATCGCCGGTATCACTCGGTGGCGCACTGGCCATAACTTGCTAATTATAAACTCACAACCCA
This sequence comes from Paragonimus heterotremus, assembly GCA_013368495.1. Taxonomy (NCBI): domain Eukaryota; kingdom Metazoa; phylum Platyhelminthes; class Trematoda; order Plagiorchiida; family Troglotrematidae; genus Paragonimus; species Paragonimus heterotremus. The sequence continues at coordinate 53,364 of LUCH01004032.1, read as the reverse complement.
GCAGCTGATGGTTGAAAACTACCTCAGTGCTCTGACTAATTGACTGCACAATCGTTTTCTTTGTCATCTTGTGCAACATCAGCCTAGTCTTTTCGGCGGCCAGTGAACACAAACTTCCACTGAAGTGGAGGGTGAGACTACGTGGCTACTTTGTTGAACGCGTCACAATTTGAAGAAACGACCTGCTTAGACGTGGATCGGGAGATGACCAGAAAACACGCTGTATTAGCAAATTGGTGAACTCCCTGAAATCACGGAGATGAGCTTCGTCGCTAGTCCGAATGGCTTCCACCAATTTGTTCCGTCAACTCGCAAGGTGGCTGCTAGGGTCCCTCAAATCTCAGACCCATCAGGTTCTACTAACTTTCCATCGATATAACTGCTGAAGTTTGCGGCAGCACTTTTAGGCAGCCGCCTTAGGTTCCTGAAGTTTGTCTTGACGTTGTAGATGATTACAGCAACATGGTGGATACTCATCCGACCGTGATGTTAGCCTGACTCCGGTGTCTTCGAAACAACTCTGTTAGTACAGAAGGCATCCTGACACAACTGTCCTACTACCTACGTAATCTGCCACACAGTATACACCCTCCGACAAATGGAATGTCGAAATCAATAAGCTTGTTTTCGAGGTTGTGTGCGTAATCGTCCCAACGGTTGTATACCAAGTGAGTTGTTATCTGGCACCTCGAACATTTTAGGATCGTCTTTATATGACTCGCTCTATGGATATCTGATATCACACGACTTCTCCAGTGTAATGCGCCGCTTTTGCAAAAGCCGTACGTGAAACGCGAATCTGCCGATCAATGCGCCAAGGTGATTTGTCTAGTCAAGATCAACGGTGTATAAATCAAATCTACCAAAGCACTAGACAGCGTGACCCACACTACATTTACTGACACGCTCCCCCATTATGCAGTACAAGACAACTAATTCTGATGGCGCTAGCCGTACGCTACAAATTGTCTGTGGAGTTCGCGTGAAATGTTCAACTTCCCGCCGCAATTCTTGATTGGGTGAAGCACTCAGCCCTATTTTGCTTTTTGAAATTGCTGATAACCTTTTCCTTTAATTACTCACTGTTGTTCATCGTTTGCCGATGAAATTAAAAACTGACATGCGCTGATGCATGTAAACATCCTGTTAGTCTGCTTAATGACCATAAGATTAAAATAGCTTTTCCTCAAGTGAACCTGCTCAGTTTTAATGTATCGTACGTTGTACACATCTTTTATTTTATACTATTTTGTGTGGTCAGGTTGTAGAGGACAAGAACTTTTCTGCGTTTAGAACCGTGTCTACTTCCCACAAGGATTATACAGAAAAGCCAAACAATTGACAATGACATGCGCTGCATAAGCCCGGAAAATGAGACGTAAGCGAATCAAGACAAAGTTAAAGCATGCCCAACCAGTAGTGGAAGACCGAAAATTGTCGTTGATGTTATCATGACTTTGGACGGTCGAATAAACGAGAGAAAGTAGACATGCAACCAACCAATGGCAATAGTGTCAAAGGTCGAAGTGAATAGCAAGAAAGTCGGGATACGTGGTAAACCAAGAGTGTCTCCGCCGAGGTTCCCCCGCTAGAAGGCTTCAAGCGTCAAAGCTTTCGGCAAAAGCAAACGGAAATTGGGTTAGAGAAACTGAAGTTACTTAGGGATGAGTGCAGGGCAGGCGTGTTCAGAAACAGCTTCCTATGCCACGTTGAAGAAAGCTGATAACGGTGAATAGGAGTAAGTCGGCTTGCAATATCCGAAATAGTTCACTCATCCTTAAGGCAGCTCTGTCGTAACGGGTTGTGCAACCCAAGAAAATTCCGGTTACATGAACGAAGGTCACCAGCTGCTATCCCCTGGGGGGAAACGTGTGTGTGGTGACCAGCAATCATGTGGCTTTTCTAAGGATCCCTGATGCAACCGTGCTTTCCCGCTTGTTTGTTCTGCACGTATGATTCTGTGTATGCCTGCTATAGGAGGCCTGATGTGAATTCAGTACCACTATCTTCAGTCGTGCAACCAATTGCACACAGCAAATGTTTGTCCTCTCCTCAACCAATCATTTACTAGTCCATTCATCAAGGTAGTTTAATCCGGAAATTTTCATGTGTTGCTTAACGCTCTTAAGGGTTCCGCGCGCTTCTCACTTGGCACGATTTTGAGTGCGGCCAAGTGGGTGGTAGCCCGCCTCGTGCTTCTTTACATCCCCATCTCGGTTGCTGCCGTCGGTCCCAGACTAGGCTTGAGATAAGTGCTCATCACATTTCCAAACACTGTTGGAAATACATGGTTTGTTTTCTAACAGTACTGCGTTTTTCAGTTCGATACCTGTTGGGACTACGTTAAGACTGCTCTTCAGGAAAGGTGTCCTAAATTGTCAGTGGACGAGGGTCTAGCGCAGAGCAACCTGCTCACTACAACGTGATTCCAATGATTTCTAATAGCTAACCTGCTGGGCGTTCTTTTATATTACAGCCTGCTTATCACTTGGATGGGTGAATCACACTCATCGCTACCAGTTTGACGCGAAGGCACAGTCTCTGGAGCAACAAACCGCTCAATTTCGTACAGCCGATAACAAAAGCTACCTTACAGGCTCTATCTTGTTAACATTATAGGGGCAAAAAAGGAAAGGTTACGCTATTTGATATTGCATCGATATAACTTGCTTGTATGTTCGGCGTTTTAATACATCGCCAGATACACTCTAGTTAAGTTACTTCCGAACCCCGCTGCACTAGTAAGTACGCATATTTGTAGCTGTGGGAATACCTCCCATTACCTAAACAGCTACCCCGCGTCAGACTGTTCTTTTCAAAAAGCATTTGAAAATTCCTGTTTCGTCAAATGCTTGGAGCGTTTCAAACGTTGAATCGGACGCAGATGCCTAACTGTACCTTGGCATCACTCAAATGTCTTTTCGGCCAGTTCGATCACCGTTCTTTCCGTTTTTTTACAACGCTTTTGTTTTACCGCACATTGCGAATGAAGCTGTGATCCGGCGATCTTCAGAAAGACAAGCGGCTTCGGGGATTTGGCGACGTCGTGCCACTAAGACACTGAGGGATCTGAAAACTGAGACATATGAAGAAAGACTAACGTCACTGAGCCGATTTTTCATCACTTCACAAATGAAAAACTTTTGTTTGAATCAGTTATTTTGGATGAAGTTCGTTCAGCCTTTACTCGCATTGACCTTCATCCACTTTGAATCACAATGGGGGATTCTGTCGTAGATTGTCCAATTGTGGTAAGTATACTAATGTTTTAGTGTATCAGCGATATGTCAATGTCGAATGCATAACTTTGATCTTAAGCTGTCGACCCTTCTCATTTGAGCAGCCTGGCAGAACCGTAAATCGCCATGATGGGTGGCGTAGACGTTGACAATAATTATAGTCACCATCTATGATTAATCATGTGGTCCAGGTATAATGGTGTAATATAATACACGGGCGCATAAAGTCATTTATAGGACTACGAGCATAAAATAAGTATGTATGAAACGAAATAATGCGACAGTTCATTTACAACGCTAAAATTACACCGGAAATTTCCGATGTAAACCGGAATATGATGATCATTATATTCCGGTGTGATTAAGCTGTAAGTTATTGTACATGTGCCCATATTTTGCTTTATTTTCATATACAGGCTACACCGGTTGCCTTTACAAAATTAATTGATTTGACTTGACAGTATACTACCAGTGTATACACTTCTTGGTGCGCGCTTCTCGTCTCTTTGGTGTTCTTGTTCCGCCGAGATCGGGATGGCCTATAGTGAGCTATTCAGCGACTGCATTTTGAACTGATTGTTTGTTTTCATACTTTTGTATATTCCAACCCACCTACAAATTGGTGAACCCGACGCTACCCGAACACGTAACCGTCTGATGAACCCGTGTATCCAGTTTTGTACACCTATTGTTAAGGTTTTGTCTGGGTAGGATCAAGCGAACTGAAGAAGACCGATTGAGAATAACACAACGAGTAGACAAAGAGTATATTATTGACCAACGAGGTCAACGCGAGAATAAACGAATACCGAGACGAAACGTTAACAGAGCGGAGTGACAAGCTAGCATGCAGCGGGGTCGTACGTTCGAGTGCGCGGGGTACTTGTTGGTATCTCTACTCAATCAAACAAATGTTTAAGTCCATACAAAAGTAGGAAACAAAAGGAGTACAAATGGCGCTCGTGGCTCTAACATAGTTGACAATCACGAATAGGGTCGCTACAAAGCTCCCTCCCTAGAAGGCAACCAGAGTGTTGACTTTGACAGTGTTGCAGTGGTTCAGTTAGCCGGAACCGTTGATACGGGCATAAATGGTCCAATTTACAACTGCTACACAGATCACGTCTACGGCCGGGAAAAGAACGAGGGAGAACAATTGGAAGTGGTTCGGGGGGAGCACGGTTTGTAAGGTTAATAACCATAGGCAAGCATAAGAATTGGGGATAGATCAGTTGTAATCGACCTGGTAGGATCGTTGACTTGCTCGCGTCCATCGTAGGCCTTGCAGAATTTTGAGTTTTCCCGCGTCCTCGGCGTATTGGTTTACTCTCAGTATCTATAATATACAGTATTTAGTAACGAAAAATGATAACTTCCCCGGGTTTCTGCGTCCATCGTGTCCAAAATAATGAAGCGCTTTCTATGTTATATTCTTTTTTTAGAAAAAAATCTTGTTGACCTCGTTTGCTCTAGGTTAAGCCATCAAAAATCAACTCATCAAAAACATACAGTGACAGTAAAAACTAGATACGGCAGACGTCCACACAGCCTACAAATCGCACCGGCTTCCGCGATTCTCGACCACGTCTGTTCTGGAGATTCGGCTCCGTCGAGGCAGGCGAAGTCGTAACCGAAATCGGATCTGTATCAACGTTGGGCGATGCACTAGCTGTTGAGGATGTTGTTGGTCGCGAATCAATGTTCACATCAGGCATCTCTAAAAACGCTGGCTTTAGTCTATCGATAGATATAACCTCGCGTTTGCCCTTGCGTTCCAACACGAAAGTATTATCATAGCGCTTGAGTACGCGGAATGGGCCTGTGTAGGGCGGGTGTAAAAATCGTCAAGGAGTAGCCGCAGGCACCAAGACATCAGAACAAGTTGGCAGACGAGGATCTACGTACGTTGGCGTTGTCTGTTCCCTTGTTGGGGTCGGTCGGAGTCGTCTCATGTACTGGGCCAACCGCTCGCCGTAATCCGCGAAACTGAGGGGTCTCGTTGCGCGTGAAGCAACCATCTCTCCGGGTAAACGTAAGGAGCACCCATAGACTAACTGGGTGGGGTTGGTTTGCAGGTCGACCTTCAGCGTGTTTCGGATACTTAACAAGACTGATGGCAGAACCTCGTGCCACGAAGGGTTGTTGCTGGCGGATAACAAACTTTTCAATTGCCGGTGTAAACGTTCAACTAGCCCGTTGGCTGCTGGGTGGTAAGCTGTCGCGCGAATTGGACTACAGCCTTGTGTGTTGAGAAGTGATGTGAAGGCTAAGTCAGAATGTGATCCGCGATCGGTGGTCATTATGGCGGGACAACCAAACTGGGCAACCCAACGTTCCAGAGATGCTCGTGCGACAGTTTCTGATAAGCACTCCGTAATTAGTATGGCTTCCGGCCAACGTGTAAATCTATCTACACATGTCAAGATATATGTACACCCATTTGAGGGTGGCAAAGGTCCGACTAGGTCAACATGTACGTGGTGGAAATGCCCATTGGCGGCTGCAAAACTCCTCACTATGGTACGCGTGTGACGATGAATTTTAGACCGTTGGCATTGTATGTACGCGTTGGCCCATGTGCGGACATCGCGATTGACATTGCGCCAGACAAATCGTTCGGTAATCATTTTAACTGTTGACCGTATCCTTGGGTGAGACATGTTGTGCAGTGTGTCAAAAATTCGACGTCCGAAAGCCTCTGGAATAACCGGGTGAGAGATGCCATGTGAAGTGTCACAACTAATCATCCCTTCGGATGAATTCATAGGCACGCTTTCTAGATTAAGGGAACTGGACTGACTAAGTGGTTCTATTTCTGGATCGTTGTCCTGCGCAGCTGCGATTGCTGCCAGATCGATTGAGCTCTCTGCCCTGCTCGTTGTAACATTGATGTGCGAGAGAGCATCGGCGACTGGGTTAGCAAAACCTGATGTGTGACGGATATCGGTCGTGAACTGAGCGATATAATCCAGATGTCGTGTCTCTCTAAGCGAGTACTTGTCGCTTGTCAAGCGTTGGACGTACGTTGAGGGCTTATGTTCGGTGAAGACGATGAAGTCCCTGCCTTCAAGGACATATCGAAAATGGCAGATGACGAGATATACCGCCAACAGCTCCTTTCCGAAAGCACTATACCGCGACTCAGTTGGTTATAAATGTTTGGAGAAAAGTGCTGGTGGACACCAGTCACCACCGAGTTGCTGTTGCAGGACTGCTCCTACAGCCACATCTGATGCATCCACAGTTAGTGCTAAAGGGGCGGACGGGTGATGATGTGACAACGATGCTATATTGGCGATAGCTGTTTTTAAGTCAACGAAGATCTTTTTTGGGGCCGTTGTAAACAAAAAATGAGCGAATGTCGCCTCTAATAAGGTCGGTGAGCGGTTGCATTAAGTGTGCACAATTAAGAATGAAACAACGATAAAAGTTTACAAGACCATCAAAACGGCGAAGTTGCTTAAATGATGTCGGCTCCGGGTAGTCCACTGTTGCTTGCATTTTGTCTTCAAGAGGTTCGATCCCGCTCGTGGATTTACTGTGACCTAGGAAGGCCAGGCTGCACATACCAAACAAGCACTTAGCTAGTTGTATAGTCACTCTATGATGCGACAAACGAGTGAATAATGAACGTAAGTGCGCGCAATGTTCCTCCTGTGAGCAGCTAGCGACCAAGATATCATCCAAGTACAGATAACCACCGTCCAGTCCACGACACACATCATGAATAAAACTTTGGAAAGCCTGAGCAGCGCTGCTCAGACCAAGCGGCATACGTAAAAATTCGAAAAGTCCGAACGGTGTTCTGACTGCTGTCTTCACGATGTCTTCGGAGGCTACCGGAATCTGGTTATACGCACTAGGTCTATTTTTGTAAATATCTGCGTTCTTGATAGGTTTGCCGTCAAGTTTTGAATATGCGAAATTGGGCACCTATTAGGAATGGTCGTGTTGATCAATGCTCGATAGTCGCCACATGGGCGCCAGTTGTTGTCAGTCTTTTTTGGCACCATGCGAAACGGCGAAGCCCATGGATTATTAGACAGACGGATGATGCTAAGCTGAAGCATGTGCTCAAATTCGGCTCGAACAATTTTTAACTTATCGCGGGCTAAGCGGCGTGGACGACTTCAAACTGGCGGCCCCTTGTGACAGTGTGATGTGCGACTTCGGTTGTCACGGCCGGTAGTTCGTTTGCGGGGCGGGCCAGTTGAGGGAATTCGGATAAAAGTTTCCCATAAGGCCCACCATCTGCGGGATTGGCTAGCATTGGACTCACCACAGCCGTATGCGACAGCTTACCCCGAACGTCGTGTTATGTCAAAATGTCAATCAGGCGCGATCGACGTGCGTCGACCAGCAAGTCGAGATGTCGGAGGAACTCGATCCCAATAATAGGAAAAGGTATATCAGCTACCACGAAAACCCGGCAAAAATCGCGTCGAAGACCAAAGTTTAGACTCAACAGTCGATGGCCGAGGGTTCTAATGGGCGTACCGTTTGTTGCTTGGAGTGTAGTGTCAGATTCTGATCGTGTATTCGTTACCGAATGCGGAATAACACTAACCTCTGCTGCTGTATCGATTAGGAAGTGTATTTTGGAGGTCAAATCCCTTAGAAACAAGAGGCGACTGACGTTTGACTGGCCTGTGGCTGTCTTCGTTATAACATGCCGGCCTGCTAGTTTAAACGTCTGTTACTACGACAGCTACATGGTGATCGGCATCGCTTAGTCTTATCACCATACGTCTCATGGTACCAACAGAGATCGCTAGACTTCAGTTCGGGTGGTGATCGAACACGCGTCGGAGGAATTTTTGATGGTGACCAAGTACGCCAAATGCTGGCACGAAGATCCGCCAGCTCACGTTTTAGCTGAGCTATCGGCGTTTGGTTCCACAAGATTGCGTTCACGACATTCAGATGTCTTGCACAGCACTACCATTTCCGCGTCCTTTGTGGTTAACAAACTATCCGCGGGACTGTTGGAGGTAACAACCCGCCCCACTAATGGTGACGGCGTCGTACCTCGAAAACGTTCATGTACCGCGTCGGCCGAAGCCGCTATATCACTTAACGGACGTGAGGGTAACACAGACAATAGCCCTTGTGTATACGCAGGCAGTTGCTGCATCCACAACTCTTGTAAAAGAGACTCCGGCAACTGCGACTTACCTGCTGCCTGTCGCATTCCTCGAAAAGAACCGATGGCTTCATGTGACCTAACTCTAACCGTTGGAACAGTTGTTCCAGACGCATTTTGCCGGACGGCTGTGTTTCTTCAATGATTGTTCGCTCAGCAGACTCATAACCATCAGTGGGTGAGCCTAGTAAGATATCGCTAACTAGGTTTAACGTATCTCGAGGAGGCGTGGTATAAGCTGGGAGGTGTTGCCCGCATTGTTTATTATACGCCGGTTGTTAAACTCTATTTCCAACACGGCGAACCACAGCTCTAAATCATAATCTGCGAAAGCAGAAACAGCTAACTTGATGAATGCCACAGAAGACGAAAATTCTGACTTAATGTCCATGGCGATTGACTGAATCCGAACGAGATATGAAATTTAAATAATTGCATACGTGTAAAATATACGCACTCAAAACGTAATATGAAGGAGCAAAAATGGAATTCGAATATAAACTATAACATACGACTTACACGGGCCCACCAATTTGTGGGATCAAACGAACCGAGGACGACCGGTTGAGAATAACACGAGTAGACAAAGAGTGTAGTGTTGACTAACGAAGTCAACACGAGAGTAAACGAATACCGAGACGAAACGTTAACACAGCAGAGTGACAAGCGAGCATGCAGCGGGGTCGTACGTTCGAGTGCGCGGGGTACTTGTTGGTATCTCTACTCGTTCAAACAAATGTTTAAGTCCATACAAAAGTAGGAAACAAAAGGAGTACAAATGGCGCTCGTGGCTCTAACATAGTTGACAATCACGAATAGGGTCGTTACATCTGTTCTGCAATCTTCTTCCTATAGTTCTTCCCGAAAATTGTAGTATTCTTATTTTCACTTATTTTTTGTCTTCATTACTATGTCTTCTGATGTTGAACAGGAAACTGCTGCCTCAGAGAACACTGCCATGGCTAAACCTCTCGATTTTGGCGGTAGAGACCCTAGGCTGTGGTTCACACGGATTGTAGTTATTTTTTTTTTACCTTGGACGAATCCACTCAGCATACCGTTTATAAGTATATCGCCTTAAATTTACCTGTGACCGTGGCTGCGGCAGTTGCGGATGTAATTTATTAGCGTCCAAATGTGAACCCTTACAATGTCATCAAATCGGCCATTATTAACTGGATGGTAGCTTCCGACGAGGACAACCTCCACTAGCTCCTTGCTGGCGCTAAATTGGGAGACCGCACTCCGTTAAAGTTGTTTCATCACATGACTCAGTTGTCGAACAAGTATATTGTTAACGAACAGATGTTTTACGAGCTGTGACTTCAGAACTTCCCATGAAAGCTCCGTCACATACTGGCTGTTTTAAAGAGGGACACTTCATTGACCAAACCAACGGGGTTGGCTAACCATATGCGTCACAGTTATGCTCCTCAGCAAGTAGCCCAGTTATAAACTTCTTACAGCCGCGACATCTGTCAACAGGATGTCTCAAACTTGGAAGAACAGTTTTCACAAATGTCCTTGCAGCTAGCCACTCGATGAAAAGTGCTATAAGACAAACAGCCATCATTACGCTCAAAGTCCCGCCCACGAAGTAGGTCGGACAAATGACAGTTCGATAGGAGTGTGTGCTATTGCCACCATCGGTTTAGTACGCGTGCACGCCGTTGCAGTCAGCCTTGTTCCTTTAGGAATGGTCAAACTCAGACGGGAAACGATCAAACCAGTCAGTAACAACGACGGTTGTCACTGGCTGGTACTTATGATGCCTGTTTTATATATTCGACCGTTCAACGTCCCTCAATTTCCTCATTGATACGGGCGTCGAGGTCAGTGTTATTCCACCTACCGGTGACAAACATAACCTCAAACCGGTGTCATCTACCCTACAGGCCGCTGACCACACTACCATGCAGATCTACGGAGAGGAACTGTTCACTCTCGACCCTGGTCTCCATCGCCAATTCCACTGGACCTTTGCCGTTGCAGATGTACAGTATCCAATTATTGACATTGGGATTGCGTTCGGCCTTGTCAGACAACACTTTCGCAACTCTGCCTCGACAGTTCCCACTCTTCATTAATCCATCAAGCTCACTGTCACGAGTAAAATACGATGTTTTCCACCACGTCACCACCAAGTGATCACCTACCGTCGCTCACCCCTGTCGATTACTACCAGAGAAACTCAAAATCGCCAAAGCTGAATTTGAGAACCTTCTGCGATTCGATATCATCCAACCCTCCAGCAGCCCTTGGGCCTCAACCTTGCATATGGTACCTAAGACCTGACCTGGTGACTGGCGTCCCTGTGGTAAGTATCACGCTTTAAACAACGCCACCGTCCCTGACAGGTATCCAACTCCTCACATTCACGATTTTTCTGTCGGTCTGCGCATTATGACCATTTTCTTACAGCTTGATTTCGTTTGGGCGTATCACCATATCTCCGTAGCCTCAGAAGACGTAGCGAAGACGGCAATCACCACCCCAGCTGAATTCTATGAATTGTGTCCGCATGCCATGTGATTTGAGAAATGCAGCTCATACCTTTCAGAGGCTTATGGACCTAGTCCGTGGTCTACACTTCGTGTTTGTCTATATCAACGATGATGTCGCAGCGAGCAAGGACGCACATCAACACATCACGCCTCCATGCAGTTTTTGAACGTTCCGATCCGGATTGCGTAACCCTCGATCTGACGAAGTGTGGTTTTGTGGTATGATATAGGTTTTTTAGAACACCGAATCACTGGCGACGGCATTCACTTTTTTATCAGAGAAAATCGCTGTCGTTAAAGAGTTCCATCCCCACAATCCCAGCAAAGCTTACGTCGATTTCTAGGTATCGTTAATTACTACTGTCGCTTTATCCCACACTGATCGAAGCTGTTGAAACACCTTGCAAATTTGTTGAATAATAACCTCAAACATTTTGTTTTGCAACCTCCAGCTAACACAGAATTTTTTACACCCAATGACGTTGTCGCAATTGACGACCCTGGCACACGTACATGGAAACGAAGATTCGATTATCATTTTACACACCGGTGCATCTCAGACAACTATCGGCGTGTCTCTGCAGCACGATGTGAACGGTCAAATCTAGTCTTTGTCGTTTTTCCCCCGCGAGCTTTAAAAAGCGCAAACACGCTGTAGTACCATCGGTCGCGAGTTGCTGGCTACCTTTCTCATCATTAAACACTGGTCACTTGTTGGAATGCAGGTGTTTTACCGTTCTAGTAGATAAAAAACCGCTTACTTATTCTTTCAACGTCAAGCTTGATCGTTATTCTCCGAGGAAAATTCGATAGTTAAACTACATCTCCCAGTTCACAGCATACAGAAAATAAAGAAACCGTCGTCAACGCCTTAACCAGAGTCACCTTAAGTAGCCTACACCGAAGTGACACCGTCGATTTGAAGGGATTAGCAGGAGAACAAGACAATGATCCGGAGTTGTTACAGTGTCACGCCTCTACTTCTCTCAAACTTCGGGAGTTGCTTCTAGCTAATTCATGTTATACCAAGTCAGTCAGCCTTCGTCCATTTGTGCTAGTAAACTTCACACTCTCAATTTTTAACAATCTGTACTCCATATCTCATCCCAGCGTTCGCACCATCGTCAAGTTGATTTCAAATTGATTTATATGGCCGAACATGCATTGGAACATACGTCAATGGGCGAGAACTTGCCTGGATTGTCAACGCAGAAAAGTCCGTCGGCCTACTATGATGGCCCTCGGCACATTCGTTAATCCCCGACGCACGTTTCGTTTATGTTCATGTTGACATAGTCGGGCCGTTGCCGTACTCAAAAATCCATCTGTGAAGCTCAACGTTTTTTGACCGCTTCATCAGATGATCATTGGCAATACCTCTCTCCAGCACGAATGCCGAAACAGTTGTGCGAGCGTTCATGGACAGGTGGATCTCAAACTACGGTGTTACAATTACCGTAACTACTGATAGAAGCACACAGTTTCAATCAGTTACGAGACTTCAGCCGGTTACTCGGAGTGGACCACATCAAAACCACTGAATACCATCCAGTAACAAGTGGTCTGGTCGAACGCTTTCACCGTCGACTGAAAGCCGCTTAAAAAATCCAAATAAACCTTCAGCATTGGACCGATCACTCATCCATTGTCATGCTTGGAATTCAATCGACTGTTAAAGAATACATTGGTTGCACGACCGCGGAATTGGTTTAAGGTACGACACTTCGCCTCCCTGGCGAACTGTCCTGCAAGTCGAACGTCGGCCAAACTAATTTTGACGCTACTATTTTCGTGCAGAAGTTGAAACCATCCGTGGCGAACATCCGGCCCCAGCCTCCCGGTTGAACACCAAATAAGAACAAAAGCATTCTAAAGTGGACCTTTTTTGATTTTGTTTTCGTTCGTATCGACGCCGTTAAGGCTCCTCTCCAAAACCTTACTCCGGACCATTCCGTGTAATTGAGCGATTCCCCAAGTTCTTTGTGATTGATCGCAATGGACCCCACGATACAATGAGCATTGGTAGACTTAAAGTTACTCATGTTGAGCTCTACCTAGATCCTCCCACCGCTTCTGAGGTCGACCCTACTCCTAATGACTAGCAGTCTATCCAGCCCATGTGTAACGAACAACCCGTACCTTTTCAGTCCAACCCAAAAAAACTCCGTTGATCTTCCCCGCTCTCGCTCACGTCGAACGGACAGCTGGCCAACAGTTTTCAAGGAGTATTGTGCTTAACATTTCCTCATTTTCATCGAGTGTTTTCATCCTTCTAACGTTCTAGGCGGGAGTTCTTTAGGGTATTGCACATATTTTCATATTTCGCTTTATTTTCGTATGCAGTCTATATCAGTTGCCTGTACAAGGTGAACATTACTTGTTCGAATTGATCTGACCTGACAATACACTTCTTGGTGCGTGCGTCTCATCTTAGTGTTCTTGTTCAGTCTAGATCGGGATGGCCTATAGTGAGCTATTCAGCGACTACGTTTTGAAGTGATTGTTTGTGTTCATATCTTTGTATGTTCCTAGTCCCCTATAAAGTCATGTTGTACTTTTCACAACATACGAAGTTCTTTTCTCATTAGTCTTGCTTACATTCCACATTCTTATGAAGTCTCTTAGGGGTCGCTGGAAAGAGAGTAACGATGATAGTACTAAATCACTCATAACCACAACGAACAGTGCACATGGTTCCCGGGCAAATGTATTTAGCCTTCCGTACATTCCATTATGAACCATGTGCTTTAAACCTACGCCGGCAACCTAGGCTTTAATCATATGGTCCATAGTAGACTTCATGGAGTTTTAAATACACTTGCTCAGACGCCATGTATACCGTATTGGACGATTAAAATGCGTTACTACGTCACACGTTGTCCTCTTTACGACAAGCTCAAAGAATTTCATCAATAAAGCAAAATATTTGTCGGACATTTAAGAAGGCAACTGGTTTCAAAAAATACACTTCATCGCAAGACTGAATCATATATGGAAACGGAATACGGCGAGTAACTAAAACAAGGTGAGTGACTTATTTGACCGTTGTAGCCGATATACATTAATTCGAAGTCTGCAGTAATGTAGGTAACCTCATACTCTGTGTGCAGTTTACAAGGTCTACAGACTACGACCAACGCCGCATCTACTCCGGCTATGTGACTGTAATCAGCGTCATCACAGTGTTGTCCATATCTAAATTCACTCGAAAGCCGGGGAGGGTAGTTCCTTCGTTTGTTCCGCCTTTCACAGGAAACAATCTCATTGATACATCTACGGAGTATTCTCCTGGTAGTATAATCCAGTGCCACTTTCACATGGGCGCTGCGAGGGATCAGTACGGGGCTCGTGTGAACGAATTAAGACCACATATTAGAGCTTTGTGCGAGTGTCTAGCGGACAAGAGAAACTCATAAGGGGCAACCTGTATTCTTCAGTTTATACCAAGACTCGGACCATGCTGTTCTGCATGCCCGTTTTGTTTTATCATTTGCCCAGAGGACATACGCTCGTGAATGCAAGGTGCTTAACTGGCATTTCGGCGATGAGAATGTAAAGAACGCTTGCCAAAAGGCGTTGGTGAACGAGTCAGATGAAGGATCTCAGTGAACACTGAGAACAAATCACCGAAGCTATGAAAGCATGCTGTGAACAGACATGTTCCGGTGAAGCTGTTCGGTTGTGACAGAACTGGATTTCCATCACGTCGATAAACTTCATGAACAAGCGTTGCTCGATCCCACCTGGTTCTGAATATGATGAGGACCGTCGGGAACTTAAACGCTAGCTGACTAAAAGTTTACGCAAAGACCGTGAGCAATACTTGGTCGAACAAATGAAAGAGATGGAAAAAGCCCCTTTATCTGGGAATGGCAGAAAGCTTTCTTCCCTGATCCGTGGTTGTACTGGCCGTCGAGTCGGTGCAAGTGAAACCATTTGTGAAAAAGACGGTTCACTTATAACCAGTCAATCGCGCCGACTTGACAGGTGAGCTGAACATTTTGAAGAACAGTTCAGCTAACCTCAGCCAGATCATGTGGACGACGGGACCCGATTGGTCAGTTATTGCATTCCAGACGGTCCTAAGTCGGAAGCAGAAGTGGTCCTGGAGCTTAAGTTATTAAAGCGTAATAAGGCTGCTAGACCGGACCTCCTGTCTCCTTTTTTCAAGGATGGTGGCGAGAGGTTGCTATCAGAACTGACAAAACTCCTCCAGACGATCTGGGATACCGAAGAGGTGCTTCGTGATTGGTGCCTATCAACAGTCATTTCCGTTTTCAAAAAGGGAGCGCGAAGTCTATGTGACAACCACAGAGGCATCAGTTTGGTGTCTGTCGCGTCCAATTTACTCACTGATGTCATTTTGCGTCGGCTTACTAAGCCCAGAGAAGGCCAGATACGCGAAGAACAGGCAGGATTTCGATCCGGTCGGGGATGCATTGATCATATTTTTACCTTGAGACGGATCTTGGAATATCGGCACTGTTACAGACAGCCAACAGTCGTGGTACTGTTAGACCTGAAGGCTGCTTTCGATTCCGTTGCTCGTAACGTTCTCTGGAGCTGTCTCCTTCGCAAGGGAGTTCCAGGGAAATACGTGAATCTATTGAGATCACTGTATGCTCACTCTGCAAGCAGGGTGGGAGTTTATGAACAACTGTCTCGGGTGTTCATCACTTCTAGTGGTATTTGTCAGGGGTGTCCGATTTCCCCCTTCCTGTTCAATTTTGTCATGGACGACATTCTGGAGAGTGCGCTTCGGCAATACAGTGGGCTTGGAGTTGAGCTTCTTCCTGACGCTAGATTGACCGATCTAGAGTATGCGAACGACATTATCTTACTTAGCCCCTCTGCCGAAAACAGACAGGTTGAACGACCGAGCTGGTTTGTATGGAATGCGCTTTGCAGCGTCAAAGTGCAGTGTTGCTTCAAGATTGGGGCACTTCAACTCCTATCTCCTTCATTGCAGGCAATCCGCTTGAGACTGTGGACAGTTTCACATACTCGGATAGCACAATCTCGTCAGCTTGTAATATTGCTGATGAGATATCAGCGAGCATTGCAAAGGCACGAGTTGCCTTTGTCAGACTGCGTCATCTGTGGTGTCGAAAAGACGTCCGGTTGTCGCTGATAGGAGGGGTATATAATATATCCGCACCAGATTTTGTACGAATGATGTCAATTAGCTTGGGCGTCGTGTTTAACATGTTATTGATAAGTGGATTGGGAATAACACAACGTTATGAGTAAGTTGTGATACTCTACGTTTCAACCACCTCGGGTGGTTCCTTTGTTAGTATGATTCCGAACACAACACTCCTGAGGAAGGCCACTGTAGGTGGTTGAAACGTAGAGTATCACAACTTACTCATAACGTTGTGTTACTCTCAATCCATTTATCAAGGGTATATAATGCCTGTGTGCGCTCCATTTTGCTCTATGGTTCGGAAACGTGGCCTGTTCGCAAGGAATACATCAACAGGCTTGCTGTGTTTGACCATCGTTGTCTCCGCCAATTGGCCCATATTGAGTGGACTGATCGCGTGAGCACTGTGGCAGTTCGCCGACGCGCATTCGGGAACGCTTGGGATGCGTGATCAATTGGTCACCTAATCACAGTACACAGCTTGCGGTGGTTGAGTCACGTACTTCATATATCATCTGATCATTTACCGTACCGGGCATTATATGCTGAGGCCACCAACGGTTGGGTAAAACCGCGTGGTGGTCAAGC
>LUCH01004032.1:0-35611 GCA_013368495.1 Paragonimus heterotremus | reverse complement strand
TGACACGAAATACTTTGCAAATTAACGTGGTCGAACTTTATACACTTTTATGTTATTTTCGTTGAGGTACTCATGTGGTGAACGTATTTTTCTCATGGCTCGCAAGAGCACTCGGCTCAGAAGCAGTGATAACCGTATGCTTGTAGGGTGACTCTTGCTTCATTTTCATATAGGGGCCATCCTTGCATCGCCGAAACGTTCCAAGGAGACTCAACATTCGAACGCACTCTCATTTTCCACGTTGTTGGTTTACAACTTCTCTCACTATGTATGTCATTACTTCATTACCAAACCAGTTTCGGTAACTTTATACCTAACTGCGTGTGATACAACGTAACGTCTTCTCTATCGGGGTTGGTTGTGATCGTAATATTGCTTCGTCGTAAACTGCACAAGTTGCGTGGGGCTACTCTCAAATCCATCAACTTAAAATGGATCTGTAACGATGGCAGCAAAACTAGTAGGTCATTTACATAAGTGTGAAGTTTCGGTTACACACTTTGTTCAATCAGTTAACGTGTTTTTTGTTACTAGGTATCATAGTTTTCTGTGAAAGTCAAAATATACTAGTGATGTCAGTTCAGTTTAGGTCGTGTTAAGCAGTGCTCATGATCAATAACCAAAACTGTGGACTGAAATGAAGCTGAATTGAAGCGTTCATCTATTTAACTTTTGTAGTCGTCTCAATGAACCACTCACGCATCTCGTTGATGTATATTCACACAACTGTCATGCTACCAGTCATTTTGATGACCACCCAGTCCTATGACAAACCCGAAATGGCGTCCTGGGCGTCCCACGATGGCTTCTTCTGTACCGTATTATAATCCCAGTCATGCACTTTTAGGTAATCCGACAGAGAATCCCTTCCGGTCGTCGCTGCTATTTCGCAACTAGTTCCCCTTCCCTTGGGTATACGTTTATAGTTCACCGAACGTTTCCCATGCACGAAACTTAGGATTGAAACTCTTGGCTTGTTCAGCATGACCACTATAATAATCTAGGGTGACCTCCGAATGCTCCCAACGTGCATATAATTGTGGAGTGCAACTATGATCTTAGAACGGATATTGTGTTTCGTCTCATTTATTTGTACATTGATATGTGTACAACAGAAAACTAAACGTCATTAGTTCTGGTCTTAAGAACACATTTTGACATCATTGTTTCTATTTTTGGCGGCCTTCTACACATTTCACGTGTCTAATGTGTCCCGCTCATTACTTTCCCATCCACTAGTACGTGTGAAAACTTGCACAGTTTTGGAAAGTGACCACATCTAATGTAGTGTAAATTATATACTGTTGACATGTCCAAGGCTAACGAGGTCCACTAGGGTTTTCGACTTTTCTCACTCAATACAGTCTGTAAATGAATAAATAATGAATAAAATCTGTAAATCCGGTCAATACATTAATACGACCAAACATTGCCTGTTATTCCTTAATGTCTGCCTCGCGGGTTGCACTGTATTGACAAAGTATAATGTATACCAGAACCCTTGTGATGTCTGAGGCCAAGTTACTACCTCCGTGGTTTTTGCAAGCGCTCTTGATTCTTTTTTGAATACTGAGACCATTTTCACGTGACTCCGGCTGATAGAGATGTTCTCCCTCATCTTCATAAGTGATTCTGAATCTACCGGTGACACAATAAAGTCAGAAGGTCGGCTAAATTGGCCGTCAAGTTGTCCCGCCTATCACTCTAGCCTTCTGGACTTATTGTGTATAAGTATGCCGTCTGCCTCGTTGATGGCGTTACTTGCAGTTACACACCCCGGACCAATATTATGGGTGAGCCTGAAGAGTTCACCGGGTTTCCTGATAGTAAAAGCGATTCCATCTCTTCAACTTTCTTCGTTAGCCAAAAATGACGATCGGCGATTACGCTTCGCTTCACCTTCCTACCACTATTCCTCTTAACTGTGCTATTTGAACTACTGCGAGGGATGGTTCGTCTAACATCTTACAACTCCATGAATTTCTGTGAACTTAAGTGTTAGTTTAGCCCACGAGCTTCATGAATAGCCTGTGAGATTTGTGTTCAGCATCCATTAGGATTTTTGGGGTTGGGATAGCTAAGCTTGCATTCCAGACCAATTTGTTACTTACGCTTTATCGACGGCCTGGTCACTCTTTCAACAACCATCCGTTGTGAAAGTAAAAACGGGGCGAAAACGCACCAACACATGATCTAAACCCAAGTATGCGCCCCAATAAGAACGACCGTCCTAACTGAAGCCGTATCACCCATAAGTAACAGTTATGTGTACTAAATGAGACGAGGTCTGATTCCTGACCTATTGTGTTACCTTGACGTGGTGACCATGCTAGTACACTACATCGATTCGAAGAGCTGTGTTGCTTAGGACTTCGGTCCTTCTGGATACGCCTTTGTCAGACCTACTAAAGGAGAACAATCAGGCGAAAGCAGATGCAGTCATAGGGTTTTACGTCGCACTACCGACGACATAGGGGTGCTTAAGTAATGTATCGGATGGCACCAGCGAGTGACCAACGAAGAGGTTAGGAAGCGGATGTTTTAAACTGATTGTCAAACACGTTATTTTATTCAGTTCTTACATTCGCACTGACTTAGATGGTTAGGTCACGTACTAAAGATGCCAGCTAGTCGTTTGCCACACCGAGCACTGTTTGCCGACGATGCAACCGATTGGCGCAAGATGCGAGGTGGACAGGCGATGATCTGGCGTAGACAAATGAAATCGTTCACGAAGGATTTAGTCATTTTAGATCGGGTTCGTCTCCCGGGCTAGGGCCATCGCGACTCATAGAAGTGTGTTGGCGGCTGACCAAGCTCAGTGGCGTGAATGTTGTCGTTTCTAGGTCGAGTTGTCTGTGAAGTGAGTGCATTTAATGACGCGGGACAGTGAAAGCCGTAAGGAAGCCGTCTTGCTGATGACGTCCCACTTTCACTTGTAGTTCGGGTGTTTGTTTGCAAGGTGTAGGCACCTTGATATTGTATGTTTGAATATAGACGTAGGTATTTTTAGTAGTTGATTCCCCTCGCCTTTCCCTTTTTTTCTGTTCTCTTCCTATACAGGGTTTATTTTTCCTTCTTCGTGGTTGCGTGGCAGTTAGGCATCAGTGTGAACCACTGACGTACTGTTGTCTGTGATGATGATTCGGCGCAATGTACTTGTCTTCATCCTGCATATTGTTAGTGTGATCGGTCCAGATATCGGGGCCTGAGCAACAGACATTCTGTATATTCGCGAAGGTACACGCTTCGCTATTACTTTAGAAGGAGAGAGTGATTTTGTTGTGGTCAATCCAGTTTTGACCTTCTTGAGTGGCCTTATGTCGATTTAAACAGCTGCGCAGCACTTATACCCTCGTTATGCCAGCTGTTCTTTGGAGTACTTGTCAGTCTGTTTTCCGAACTGTATCGCACACCTATCCTGTTACGTTTTACCATACGTATCTTTTCGTGCACAAGTCTAACGACTGACTGAATGTTTATTAAGGACAAAGAGGTAAACATGGTTGAAAAAGTGACTCAATGGGCGAAACCAGAATAAAGTGGAACAGTGTATTTTGATATCCAAAAAAAGGCGTCCTCTTGACGCTACGTGAGATTTTTTCCCTGAGGATGACATCATGCATAACAACGTTCACACTGCTGACTACAGCTCGCAGTCACATCGTGTAATGTTTCTAGTCAGTGATGCTTGGCATCTTTTAGACGTTAGCCATTTGTAGCTAACAGAGTTCAGACATGATCCAACTTCTCTCTACTCGTATACCTAACCTTGGACCGCTTTTTTTCCAGTTCTACCCAGAAAGACCCAATTAGGCTCAGTATGGTAGGTGAGCGTGAAAGTCCTCTGATTTGGCCCAACCAATAAAGTAAAACTGATTTGCTTAAAAAGAGGCTACCTGTTCCCGCTACACGTTGCAGGACATCATCATTGTTAACGTAGTGCTGCCGCTTCATGCAAATAGCGGTCCGCTGACAAAGTTTGTTAAGAACAGATAACCGACAGGCATCGTCGACTCCGAATGCCCCGATTGCCACGTGTCGGATACGAATCAACTATCATTTCTGTCGTATAGTTTGAATGGCTGACAATTTTGCATGGTTGCTCAAATGTAAGTCTTAATTCAGCTCGTATATTCTGCGCTTGTGATTTTTAATTTTTATAGTCGGTATTATCATTCTTAGCTCTGCTTCTCAAATTGCTAAGTCTTGGTGGTGTTTGAGTTTGTTTCAGCCCGATGCTTGTTCCTCTTATCACACGTAAATAAGCTTGTTGTCCCGTACTTTGCTTGCGAATCTGTTGTCTAACTTCTCTATGAAAAAGTCTGATTTGAAAATGCAATACATTATTCTTTCTTGATGTTCATACTCAAGTCAGTCAAGAACTTAATACACCGCGGGGGATGAATATTCGTGGACGTTTCTTGAGGCAGGCGGACCACTTGAAAATTGTTTACCGGTAGTCTTATAACTTATGACGTGTATATCAGAGTTCTATCAACTTTTGTTTACCTGTGAGTATATAGGTTGTGTTCTTGTCACATTCGAGATTATACGGTAGTACTAATACCACATCAAGCTAAAATCGTGGTTATTTCGAATGCCTTTCTTTAAGCTGGAGCAGGTTGACAAAATTCGGCCGCCGTATGTGATCTTATAAGTCATACGAGAACGGATACCTTTTGACTTAAAAATCCAAAAACTTAGCTAACATCTCATCCTAAAATTCTGCGATAATTGGAATTATGACACTAAGTTAATGCTTGTTATGATTTCTCTTATTTTGTTTACATCTTTATCGTCTGGTATTGTTTTTCAGCTATGCGATGACTACCCGGGGTTTCCTGTCAGACATTTTTGTATGGCACCCCGATATGAGAACTATGTGGACTACGTACTGATTCCAAATGGGATGGTGAAAGATAGGTATGCTTTCTTTATACTGATATTTCATACTTTTCCCATAGAATCGAAAAGATGGCCTTAAACATTGTCACAAGTTTTGGAAATGATAATGCTCGTTCGGTAACATTGTTGTGCGTTCTGAAAGGAGGTTTTCGTTTTCTTGCCGATCTCATACATGGACTCGAATCTACGATCAGGGCACGCGGGACAAGTTTACCTATGTCCATGGATTTCGCTCGTATAAAAAGCTATGTGGTAAGATCTATCATTGTATCATCGTTCGCCCATAGAATGATAAATCTGTTCACGAACCGATTTTTACCGGACTAGAAAATCCTGAACAATACAGAGACAAAGTAATTGTGACAACTTTTGGTCTATCGATTTCAGGATATTCTCGTAGTTGAAGATATAATAGATACTGGAAAAACCATGCGTTCCCTTTTAAAGTATCTGGAGTCCCTTTCGCCACGATCTGTAAAAGTTGCTAGGTAAGAATTGTCACCATGCGTTTTTGTGATGATACTTGTTCATGGTCAAAGTCAGTTATACATATCTGTATATATATCTTTGTAGTTCCGGCTACTGTTAACAGTAAGCACACTGTGGTTTGTGAGTCTTCTCTCTGGACATCAAAGCCGTACAGTTTTCCCGAATACTAGAAAAGTAATTTTTAAACACTTTCATTTGTCCGACTGATCAGACAGTCAAAAGACCCACACCGTTCCTCAGACTAAAGTGATTCCTTCGTAACTGCATGTAAAGCATTGTCAGACCATTTTAAAGGTTGTCCTATGAAGAAATACTGCCATCGGACCGCTTTTGCTTTTGAATATCATACTCACACTTTAGGGGTGTAGCTTCAGAGAAGCTATTCTTTCGCCTAAAGCTGTTTTCCAGTGACTTATAATGGACTGCTTGGTACACTGCCTGTTCTGTTGTACTTGCTTTTTCGAGCAGTGTTTATTAGTTGTCGTTAATGGATCAGTTTTGTTCCAGTTTGGAAATAGCATCTGTTCTTCTCTGGGAGTCTGGATGTTCATTCAGGCGATGTATTTTAGGTATAATGATTCTCAGTCATCTTCGTTAATTTACCACTTTTCGTAAAGATCAAGAACTAGAAGTTTTAGAGATCTTTTGACATACGCCAACGCAATGTATATGATGAATTCTGCGGACTGAAAAGATATGTCATGCTCTTACAAATATATTAGAAACGGACCTAATGAAAGCGTGTTTACAGCGTACTGAACTTGTGACCTAGGTTTTCACATGTCTAGTCTATGCAAGTCAAAGACTGCTTACAGTATTACTAATTCAAGTCTACTACGGTAACAACCGTTCTTAGTTTTTGCTCCATAGGACAGTTCCCCTCATGTGATGTACTAGGTCAAGTGTAGATGTTGGATGGCACTGTCAGGCTGCCCACACGTGGACAGGAGCAGTGGTAGTGGGGGACTTTGGTCCACGATTATGTGGTTCACAAATGAACGTCATCACGACTTAGCTATCTTGATGTGCTAAAGCAATGCGGTCAATTTTTCACCCAGATATCTTCATCCAAAAACGTGTCAAACTGGACCTATGAATACATGAATTCCTGACCGAGTGCCGCTATGAAGCAGACACTGCATACAACTCAGTTTTATGGTAATTATATCACTACCAACCTCAGTTAACCTATTTAAGAAAAATATGTGATTCATGCGTTTCGGCGGGGTTATACACACTGTTACTCAAAATGTGTCAGGATGATTTCTATCCGTTAGCCTATACCTATCAGGCGCGCACGGAGGTAATGTGTCTGGAATAGGATTTAAGTCCGCTGTCAAATAATAAAAATGTATTGTTGTGGGTGCAACAACTGCGTGCGCAAATGAGATACTGTACCAAAAAAAACACGACCGTACAACAGAACTGTAGGTTGTACATGGCTGATGAAGTAGCTGTCATCCGATCAAGAGTACTCACATGGCTGTTTCCAATAAGACGTGGATGATGACAGAGTTACGAGTCCATGTGTGTGCCCATGGAGGATGAATTACACAACTTCATGCGCCACGTTAGCATACGTGTTGTCCGTGCGCTCACATACCATACATCAAGTATAACCAACTGACTGTCTTCCGATGTACGCTCACACATAGAAACAACCTTGTATATTTGAAGTATGAAACGAAGCCCTTATCTCTAATATGCTTACCTATGACTTACACGTTATGGTAATAATTGCTAATTGCCTTACCATCCTCTGCATAGCATGTATGCATTTTTTTGACGGCAGTAAGCAACCGTTTGATATGTTCTAAATTATGAGATTGACTATCAACCAGTTACTCATATGATTAATGAGAATTAGATTCTATCTGCTGTCCCTCGTGTAATCTGCGTTTAAGTCCAGGCAAACACAATCGTATGGTCTACCGGTCCGAAAAGTTATACTGCTCATGTTAACAGTATCAACTCTGGGTTTCAGGGATGGTATACATTGTTCGATATTTCATCGGGGCAACGCGTCAGGGCGGTTTCCGCGTTTACGTGCATTCTTATAATGGTCCTTTTTGCAGGATGTCATATAACAGCGTCCCTGTTTCCTGAAACACTCTTCATGTTCAGCTGTGTACTCATGAAAATTCGTTTGTGTAAACCCACGTATAAGTTGTTGTGGTTTTCAGGCATACCGTTTATTTTGGTTCTCAACTTAAAACCCGCAGTAATATTCTCTGATATATCTACCATCTGATTTTGTGCATTAATTGAGCTCGGTCGGTTCATCCCCCGCATAATTTGGATGGAAACCGTAGAGGTGGTTGTAGCTAGAACCCTAAAGGTGAAGTTTGTTCTTTTATCATTGACTTTAAAGGCATGGGTAGATTAATACCCCACAACGAACCACCGGGAGCAGTTTGGTTCACATTTTCAGCAGAAAATGTGTCAAAGAGTTTGTTGCCAGCGTTTTCTAATGAACTATGACTAAGGTATAATTGAACAGGTTATTTCCTGTTCTAACATGCCAAGATCAGAAACCATATGTAGTTACTCTATTTCAATCTATCACATGATGTACTGTCACGTGACTAGTGAAAAGCTACGCATGGTTTAAGCTTGACTAAAGTAGGAACAGAATGATAAGGCTACTCTTACCGTTGATGTGAAAGATGGGCTCATGCGTTACTTATTCTACAGTCATCTGGCGTGGACCAGATGAAACAAACTTGTTCCGTGTTTTGCACTCAGTGCATAAAAATGGTGACTCCTGTCCACTTTTCTTTATTTTCTGTCCACATCAACCTTTGAAGTGATCTGACATAGTTACCATTAATTTCAAAGAAATTTTATTTCTCCAACAATGACGTACCCAGTCTACAAGCCATGCGACAGCCGTTCACAGAAAACCTCAGCGTCTTTGAAAAACTGTTGAACTGAATCTGTTTGCCTTCCGTTGTGCTCTGGATAAATCTGTTAACTTTTCAATATTCTAGCACATTGCAACGACGTTTAACTGATATGGGGATTTACTCCAAGCTGTGACGCTTCTGACAAAGAGGAACAGAAAAATGAGGACGATTTTACGCTCAATGAATTGTACACAGTACAGCGTCATAATAAGCCAAATCATCTGAGCATAGGAGTGGTATTCAGTTCATGTCATTGCGACCGAAGGCTGTTTGTGGAACGCAAATGGCCAGCCATCTACAATACCACTCACATGAACTTGTCGCAGAGTAAGGCCGTGGCATTCACAAGATACCGGCCTAGAACTCTTACCTAGTAGAGGTCTGACCACGCTGACGATAAAGTGCTGTTGGTTGACAGCTTTCAAGCAGCACAGACGATGCTAGATTCTATTTTGCACTCCACTACATAATTAGGAATGTACTCTCCAGTCCTCATGTGCAAAGTTCTTCCGAGAAACTAGTGTGATTACGCAGACTAATGTTGGATAATGAAGTTTTGGGTTTTTTTGATCGGTTTGCTTACTTAGTAACAGTTCCCGTATTCAAGAAGGGAGCCAGGGGCACTTGCAAAAACCATTAGGGTATTAACTTGGCCCCAATCATTACGAGAATTCTGGTATCCTCTACACTTTGTCAATACAATATAACATGGGGGGCAGACATTAAGGAAGAACAGGCGATGTTTGGTCGTATTGTTATATTGACTGAATTTCCACTCTTCATCATATTCAGGAACAGCGACAAGTATACCACCAACCAACAGTTGCCGTTTTTATGGACTATTGAGGTTCGTTCGATTTAATGGACCAGTATACTCTATTAGAGTTGCTTAAATACCGGGGTGTAGGGACATAATGTGTGAATATACTTTCCGCGTTTTACTCCCGTATGTCAGCTTTTGTTAGTGTTTGCAATGGAATGTCTGCTAGCTCTAACATTAAGGGCGACGTTTTTCAAAGCTGCCAGCTTTTGCCGTTTTTGCTTATGTTATGCACGACGTAGTGGACTGTCTGCGGCACCTTAAAGCTGTCGGCGTAGAGCTTCTACTTGATTCTGCCTACGTTGACGACAGTGTTTTAGTGGGCAATTTCCAAGTAACACAGACGATGCTAGATTCTATTTTGCGCTGCTCTTGATATTTCAGAATATGCTTCGCGGAATCACATTGTAAAGTGTCTCTCTAAAACTGCTGTAGTTACCTAGATTTAATGTGAGATCATGGAGGTGTGGAGGTCGCTGACCGGTGTGTATACTTGAGAAGCTACATTATCTGCGATTAGGGTATAGGGAGTGAAATAGAAGCGCGTGTCTTTGAGGGTAGAGCGGTATTCGTCAATCCAGTACAACGCTGGCGACAGAATTATTTATCTGAAGCTTACATATAAGGCTGTTGTGAGGGTTGTGTTTCTTTACGGCCACGAAACTTAGCTACTCAGAGTAAGAGACGTGAACCGTCTCCAGGTATATGACCATCAGTACCTGTGTTTGATCGCCAGTAGCGAGTGGCACCAACGAGTACACAACGAAGAGCTTAAGAAGCGAATATTTAACAGTGATTGCCAGGCGAGTTCCTTTGTTCAACCTTTGGGGTTGCGCCGACCTAAGTGGTGAGACCACTAAGTATATATGCCAGATTATCTTCTGTCAAATCTAGCGCTCTTCGTTGATGCCGCGGTCGGTTGACGCAAGGTGCGAGGTGGACAGATGATGACGTGGTATAAAAAGATGCAGTTGTTCATCCTGTGGTTGGCCACTGTAGGTCGAGTTTGTCACTCGCACTGGGGCCCTCGCGACTCACAGGATCGGTGGCTGGAGACATTAGGTGAAATGGTGATCAATCGGATTCAGCGTTGTTGTCGTTGTCTGGCCGAGTTATCTATCAAGGAAATGCAGCCGGTGACGTGGTGCAGTGAAGTCGCGTGGATGATGTCTTGCTAATGTCGCCTTACATTCACTTACAGCTCGGCTGTGTGTTTGAAGGATGTCGGCACCTTGTTGCGAAATGTTTGAGTATAGATACAAGTGTTTTTACCAATTTTCCTTTTTCCATATTTCCTGTATAGGGTTTGCTCTGTTTGTGGTTGTGTTGCTAATAAGCGTCGGCAAAAGCCACTAAAGTATTGCTGTCTTTGGTGACGGTGATAGTAATGACGCACGTGATCCAGTAATCTGGTCTTGTGTGGGATGATTGGTTCTGTGCCTTCTCAATGAATGATCACACCATTTTGAGTGAATCTATAGAACAGCCGCAGCGATCAAACACTTACGATCTTACTTCGTAGTTCCTACGAGCGTTTTGGGCCCTACTTATTGTTGAGATTGTTTATGGGGAATATTTGTCAGGAAAAGTACCCCTTTATTCGACCTGTTCTTCACCTAGTTTGTACAAAATATTGATGTTATGGTTTTTTCGGTACAATTCGAGGTCCACATGGTCACAGCAGTGTTGATAGTCTGCTATTCTGCCTATAGTCGATCGGCTTAATCTTTCGGTGCACCATTCCCACTAAGTGTAGCCCACTGTCTACTTATAAAACCCCGGACGTTGCTCTCCTGTACTCTTTGTTTTATGGTCTCGTACGCCAGGGTAACGAGTTGCATCTGGAAAGCGCATTGGTTGCATGCGTGGTTCACATGCTCCACCAGCTTAACTGTTAGGCTTGCAGCTGAATAATCATGCTCATCCGTTAGTTAGTATAAATCTTCCTCGGTTTATAGCACTGAAACCGTATATTCGACTGTTACTAAATATAATGACTCACTGGGAAAATCTGAAACTGGGACTTTGTGGAGAATGTTCGATTTTCTCTTCAGAAGCAAAATTATAATTGAACTACCTTGTCCCCCGAATGTCTGCACTGCGTTCTCCGTATCCGTGGATAGCTAATCGTTCACACACGTTCGATATCCACGGTTGTGTATGTAGATGTGCTAGATTAATCAGGTCCTCACTTTGATTTCCGTGCCGGTCAACGACTCTCGTCCTTTCGCTAACCACCCGATATTCCCAGAAACTTTGTTTACTGTGCCCTGCTACTTCCTCTTCTCTTTGACTTTGCTGGTGCATCGTATGATGAATGTCTATTTTGGTTCCTCGGTCCAAATTACAATTTTTGTTCGTCCCCCTAATAGTATATACAGCGTATTGTTACATACTCCTACATTTGTATTCTTTCTGCCTTATATTTTCAATAACTCTTGCTAGCTTAGGTCTTACTATTGGAGTCTGTAATTTTATTTTCGAGAGATAAGGGGTTTACTTCTGTGCTAGCTTGCCATCTGGCTAACCAGCACTAGCCAGTTGGACTACAAAGATACACACACGCCTCCCGGTCTTATTACTTGGGGTTTATACTGGATATCTGATGCGTGAATGGAATCTCAATGGATGTAGCACAAGCCACTTGTGGTGACATATTTGCATCGGCATCCTTCGACCTCGGTCACTCCAATCCAGAAACAAATGCCGCTAACCGTATGTGTGTATAGCAGGATCAGTTACTGTTGACCTCAGTTTGCAAAAATGGAGCGCTGTATTTTATTTTACAACTCAACCAAGTTCATTCCACTAGGTCACTTACTCGCCACGCGTACTGTTTAGCATTCGTCAGCAGTCTCCTACGTAGTCCGCATACCGTTGTGACGTATAAATGTAACACTGATTAGTTTCTACAATAAGCGATAAACAGAAGTGATAATGTAAGAAACGGTTGTTTACTGTCATTCTATTTCAACTCAGTACAATCATAGGTTTACTCAAAACTTCTTTTGAGACAGCACGACACCTAAGAGGCGATTGGTTGACAAACTGTAATCGCAGGCTTTATTTTCGTCCATCTCGCCGTCACCAACCGTCACGTAGACGTCATCGAAGCTTTCCAAAATACACAGTTGGAAACAGTTGGTCCCCTTGAACAGTTAGAACACGAAAATCGGTAGATGCAAGCATTTCATGTCGGTACAAAATTTACAACAACGTAGGGTTTTTTTTCTTCTAATTCTTATTTTTATAGCAAACAACTAGAGGGATGGATAATCAGTGAGCGGGTTAGGATGGGTCATTAAGTCCACAGTGGGCCAAATTCACTGACAGTTGTTTCTGTACACAGAAGGTTAGCTCGAGTCGGTTGATTGCAACTGCTTTAGCAAACCGTAAGAATTCTGGGTTAGAATGACCTAACAGGACTCTGAATGCACAAGGATTGTCTGTCAATCTAAGACAGTCTATCCGCACATTTTGACAACCGCCGAATCAATCGCAATCTGAGTACGTAACCATAACCTGTGTTTGAGTGAGTTTTGTCTACAGGTCTTGCATCATTCTTGGTCACCGTTTAGTGATGAACATCACACAGACCTTTTGTGATGGCTGACCAAGTAGGCGACTCAATTATTCCATCGCTGAGTGGAACATGTGGACGCGTGGTGAGATATGATCAAAACGGATGGATTGCGGGCAAAACGAACAACTGAGTGAGGCATCACTCAGTGTAATTTGGCCAGCGGGCGAGAAATGGTAAGCGAAAATTCACAACGGAAAGCGTCCACCAAATGCACAGAACCACAAAAAAGCGCACATGACGTTCAAGTGTAAACCTCGGTGTGTTGTGAGCTGGAATTCAGGTCCGTATACTCAAGCGTGTGAGTGGCGTGGGAACATGTGAACTGGACAGTAAAGATGTTGCTTTACTAAACTAATTTTCGTTACACTCTGACTTGAACCTTGTGATGTGACCCTTGGTCAACGTCTTGTTCTATCATAGTTATTGGCGTGTTCTTCTTGTCTTATTTTACTACGCATTCCACAGATTTTACATTTTGTCTTGCCATACCTTCTGATGAAACCATTGCAGTCATTTGGCCTAGGGGTAAATTATCGAAAACAATTGTTCATCATGTGGTTCCTTCTGGTTCACCGTGAATGTTGCAGCAAAGAAAAAACCGTCCATTGTATTGCTTGAATATGGACCTACTAATCACATCAGGATATTTTGTCCACTTTAGATGTGGAAGTCCTGATTGATTTATGTTTCCCAGCTGTTTGCCTTGTGATTTAAACTTATATTTTTTTATCTTAAGTTTCCCGGCTTAACATCTGCGCACATTCTATTTACATTCCCCTGTTTTACCCCATTTTCCAGTTTGTTGCTCAAGCGGACTCCTCTTTCCAACGGGTACAGACCTGACTGTAAGTTCCTGTTTCACTTCATTTGTTCACACTGTATGGATTTGAGAATAATGTGTGACGTGTTTTAATGATATTGTACGCGCGACGTTTCATTTTGGATCTACTACTCCTCTGTTTTCTTCCATGCCAACTGTTCCCGTTTTTTTCCGTTAATGGCACTGTTGTGGGATTTTTATGTGTAGTTCATCATTGCATACGATAGGTGGATAAATGGATGTGTATGTGAACCACAGATTTGTGTGAATAATTCTTATGTAACCAAACTGCTTACCTTTTATCATGTTCCTCACAGATTAAATTTATTGGCTTATGACTTCTTGCTGTTGTTGTTGCGACCTAACGGAGAGGGTCCGCCTAATATTGTTCGGCTTTTGAACTGAAAACGGTCAGTAGAGTTAGGATTAATCATACTATTGTGATGTTCTTGATGTTTAATCTGAAGGGGGAAAACTAGCCAAAATGAGAATGAAATCAGTGCCTTTTGAGTTTCCATTCCAAGCCTCTATCCACTGTGCAACCGGTCCGGTGTGCATCGCTTGAGATCGGCTAATTAAACGGTCTGATTTTTGATCTGCTTAGGCTGTTGGTTTGGATGAGAACTTCCTGGTGGTCTTCCCACTTATAATACGTGTTACTTGTTTGAGTCTCCAGACAGTAATTTTCGTCACTAATTTTTAGTTGCTTACTCTGTGTAATCACAATTTGACCATAAAGCATCCTAGTGAAACGATTTAGGCGGGTCATGTGGCGAGATTAGTCACCATTCACGTAAACCTTGGTATAACTTAACGAGGTCATTCATTCTTATATTCACCAGTTTCAGTTGTAAATGATTCTGCTCATGTTGAGCACCGTAACTCTGGTGTTGATGAAGTTGAAAGTCGTAGTTACTGAGTGTTGTGTTGTCTTTTAATGATTTACCCTGAACTCATTAGTAGCCTATGCTCTATCAATACCGGCTGTGCTAGAAATTGAAACCATCTGAGATTCTTGTAAAGTGTAATGTACTGTGTACACTACCACTTGTCAAGCTGGTAGATCATCTCTTCTTTCCGTTCACTTTTCCATGCCCTTTCCGAACTACATCTTTGTTATTGTACACTCAAAGCGTTCAGGGCGGCTACTTGTGAATTCTAATTGCCATCTTCTATTGCTTAACCCAAGCTGTCTTCTCTATCTACACAGCTAATTTTGTGGTTTTATCCGATCTCTTGGTGTTGGTTTGTATTGTTGAATGGAAAATAACGGATACTTACATCATGTTTCATATGGTCACTCTCAAATGGACACTCAAGAATCTAATTTTCTTCGTTCCAACACAAAACAAATACCCTTTTCGTGTTTTCCTGGTGGTGGCTAAGCCAGAACTGGCACCCTAAGGTGGACTACATTCATTAAATGGTGTGAACACTTTACATGGTATTGTACTGAATTTCCGTGATGCTCTCAGGACGGTTGGTGTAGTGACTGGACAATAGGACTTGTGATGCTAAAGGTTGCTAGTTTGAACTTTGTTTATACAGTCTCTACCTGATGATTTCAAACTAGGACAAAGTCAGTCATCTAGTATTTCAAGTTGAACATCACCCACAATTGATCGCAATGTCGCATTCCCATAGACTTTCCAGTCGGCCCCTTTCGAAAAGTCCTAATCGCGCGGTTATCGATTGGAGTTAACAGGACAGTTACTGTGTCTCTATTTCGAAACGATCCGGCAACCTGATCATTACTCACAAGCGAAAGTGGTTGTGCGTTCACATATGATAATTCGGTCGTGCCTAATGTGAAGTCATTGGCGTAGTGGTAAACACGGTTGCCTCACGAACAGCAGCGTGTCCGTAGTTCAAGTCCCGGTAGTGACGATGATATGCACTACTGACGAGCTCTAATGAGAGCGAAACTCGAGTCTAGTGCTTCTGCTGTTCGAAAGAGGCCGACTAGAAAGTCTATGGGAATGCGACAGCTGCGATCAATTGTGAGTGATGTCCAACTTGAAATAAACCACATCCCCGACTACTCATCAGTCATCCAGTGTTTGTTTGAGAATAAGCATTATTAAGATTTATTCACTCGAAGCCGTCGTGTAACCGGCAGTCTGAGTAGGACTCTGTTCATCTAAAACAATGTGTTGGGTAATAAACAAGTTACACTACAATCAGAGTAAAAATGACTTCAAACAGAATATACAGCAGTCAACCTAATTGAGCAGTGTTAGTTACATTTGAGGACAGCCTGATTAAAACTACTTTCATCTTATGTTTCGTGTCCCACTCTTCAAACGACTACATACCTTCTGCAATCGTTTGCATGGTATTGTCGCCCCAACATCATCTTGCGGTATTTTAAGTGGACAATTATCTTGCAACGTTACATCTTGACGATCCAAATCCCCTTATGGTGTCAATTTTAGACCCCATAATTTATAAGGATGCCGAAGTTATTGATCGAGGAGCTTTGAAGTGAACAACAACGTACCGCCAAAGTGGCGGTGTAATGCAGTGTAAAGATATCACAATCCGTCGCCCCTTCGACTTCTAAGGCTAAAAGAAGCTTACTCCACAAATTCTGTTTCCTAGACAAATATTAGTGTTCGTAGATAGCATAGTTTCATAGTACGCTGCGATGGTCTACAACTTTCAGTTGCAGTTATCTGACCTCGGTTATTAGCAAACAAATAGTATCTCAGCCATAAACCTTGTTAACGTTTGAGAACTTGTTTCATATATTCCACCAGTTTACCAGAGTTTTCGGAAAATTAACTGTGAATACATGAACATTCGCCTGACTTTTTCAAACAGAATGAACCCTTTGTATGCGCATCTTATGTTCAGTTTAGGTCCTTGGAACAGAGCGTGTGTTTGTTTAGATGAATGTACAACCAGTAGATGATCCTTGGATTGTTCCCTCGTTCATTTTGCTCTCGTCTGTCATGTTTTCATGCAGAGCTGTTTTTTATAATCTTATCCAGTAATGAAAATCCTGTGAAGCACCATCTGTTACCACAGGCAATAAGACTTCGTCACTGCTGGTCTGTTGTCTCTTTTGCTAGATTTTCCTGTTTATGCTTCAAGGCTGAATTGCATTATTTTGACAAGTGATCACTCACGTGAACCAATCCTTTCATAGTATGAAATCCACTGTTTCCATCACTTTTATGAAGCATTGTTTTTATACTCAGTGGCTCTTCATTCCGTTTGTAACCACCCCTTGTGACAGGGTAATCACACTTCCCAACGCCCTTGATGTACGAAGCCAGCGATTACAAGGAGCCATCGGAAGTTATGTATTTTCGTCAAACGTGTGATTCTGAATTCTAACTGATAGCTAGAGGAATCAATAAGTAAAGGCCGCTGTTTTGTCTGTTTCAGGTCGTCGAACTGATTTTTTCCATGAACAACAACTTAAAAACATCTCATTTTCAGACATTTGGTTCTGGGAACCCGATTTTCATCTGTTGGGCGACTGATATAGTATTCATAGGTGCAGAAGACGGTCTACAACTTAGTGGCTTTAAACAGACGTTTGTCATGTCGTGTATCTGCATAAGCCGTATTTGACACATATTTTGACTGCATCTTTTCCCTGTTGATTCCCTTCTGGTTCTTGCAGTCACCGGTTTCGAAATTCCGGATCGATTTGTGGTTGGATACGCGTTCGATTACAACGACCATTTTCGTGATATACATGTGAGTGACTTGTGACTTGCTTCCGTTAGAGTCTCTCTTTCATGCACACCGCTGTGCTTTCCGCACTCAGTTTTCTCATTACGTTTGACCGATGGATTATGGTCTTTTTGGTTACCCAGTTAAACAGTTAGCAGCGTTTCTCTGTTTCACCAAATTACTTGCAGTTTCGTGTCTTCTACGCCAGGTTGTTCGTAACCAAACGTGATTTCTATTGAACTCGATGGCTAGTTTGCTCTATGTCAAAACATTTTACTGTGCATTGTTTTAGTTATACATTCCGACCGCTTGTACACACCAGTTTGCATGTGTTTTGCGAACCGGACTGAATAGGTCATGATCGGAATGTGCCACCGTTCATTTCACGGTTCACTGTGGTCATCCAGGAGCATAATGAGGTGCATTTTTTAATCACACCAGTCACGTCTGGTCTGCTTTTTTCAGTGGACTATCGAGGCTGGTAATTTCCATTGGCCTTTAGTTCATTTCAAACATTAGTTTGGCGGAATGTCGTTTTTGTTTTGCTCAGACCACGTTTTGTAAAGAATGTGAACACACGTGAATGCAACCGTGTTTTTTATACGTTGAAATGTTTTAATCTGTTTCTGTTGGCTGGCACGGTCAATCTGATTGTGGCCTTTCGTACACGCTACGAAAAGCCGTATATACAAATGGTGCTCACGGTACCATACCATGTGTTTGGTTTTCGTATGTTGGTGCCCTTAAAATCGACCGACGTGCACGCACTCAAACGCATCGAGAGTGACTGACTCTTTAATGTCAGTGTTGTATAATATTCTGTCGTTATGTAAATTGTATTTCTTTTGTGTACATTCGTGGGTTTTCAAAGCGGGTTCATCTGGATGCCTGTGGTTTTACTGTAACATAATATTCATCGGATAATGTGAGCTCGTCTGTCCATTATCTAGCCTCTGTCTTCCTTAGATACTCTAAGGGGTTTGCGAACTGGCCATTCTACTTAGGGTCATGTTATTAAAACTTTCCATTGAACTGTTATCACACTTGGATGATCATCGGTTATTTTGTGCATGTCGTACTGTTTCTGTTTTACTATGATGACTAATTGCTGCATACCAACCTTACCGTTTTGTCCTCCTAGCATATTTGCGTCATCAATGACGAGGGAAAAAAGAAGTTTGCCATGCCGTTTGGTTCATAGTGCGTCCAAGCGATGATTAAGTCTTTTTATCGGATCGTATCGCTACTTAGTCATACCGCCTTGCACTATCTCGGGCGATATTTCCCTCTGTTCATCGGCCTTCTTTCTGCCAGATTTATCTGGGGTTTTTAAGAAAACATTCTTGCCACTTTTTCTGCAACTGTTCAGTGAACATTTTCTCGTCTTTTTTCCTTAATGGAATTTGAGTTAGTTCTTACTTTTCTTGGACTGTCCATTGCACTATCATGCACAGATGTTGCTTGTAATTTACGAATATATTATTTCTTCCGCAATAAAATGGGTATGTGTTTATGTTTGCCTTCGGATTCTGTGTCTTCCTGTATACCGCACACATACCGATTATATGAATTGATACTGTTCTCGTGCACTGAACTTATTCTGAGTGTGTTTTGCTTCCCTATTTCCGTTGGTAATGCTTGTTCAACTTTTTTACCGTTCGGTTCTGAGTAGATCGTGACAAACCTTAGTGAGACGATCTCTTTCCCGGATGTTTGACAAACTCCGTCTATGTTCTTTGATCATCCATTAAAAATGGATCTGCTAATTAGATGGTTTTTACTGGCGGACGAAACGTAGTCGCTTTCACTGTTTTGAATCGATTTTTCACATTCCAGATAATTTGCTTCGTTAAGACCTTTTACCTTGTCTGTCGAATAGCTGTTTTGTGCAGTTCGATCGGAGTGGAATATGCACCTACTGGCAGTTATTTTTTCCTTGTACTCAAGAAAATGTCCTCTGGTCGGATAACACAATGTCAGTGAACTACAATGTAGTATTATAAAACACCAAAACGCCTGGTACACTCGTTTATTGTTAAGGAATATATCGCTTGCTGTCCTCCGATCGTTTATTCACTTCTTCCAGTGTATCATTATAACTAACGCCTGTTTACGTTACAGTGCTTTCAGTTCCCATGTGGACTCGCAAAGTTTGAGCCTACCTTCCGTGACTTTTGTTTGACCTAAGCCAAACACTTGTGTTCTTTAATGTGATATCTACTGAATGTTATTCATTTTAGCATAATGACTGACAGCACAAACATACTGAACCACAGTGTGTGAGGATGTGCCTTAAAACTAAATACGTTGGTTTTGAGGCAATTTGTATAGAGCATGATTACTTCAGCATAAACCGGGACCTGTTGTTTTGCTCTCGACCAGTCATTTACAATGATAGTTGCATGTATATTCCTAACATGTTTTGAATCCATTATTACTGTGACCTTGGTTGATGACCTCGGCCACGTATACAACCTTGTTCTGGCTAGCATAACCAAATCGATGTTTGACTGTTCAAGCAATACAGTCAGTTGGATACCTTTTGGTTTGTTTGACTCAGCCAGTCACCTTTGTCAGGCAGTAATGTGATGGTAGGTTTTGTTTTTTGCAAAGAAAATCGTTTCATCTGTGTGTGAGACGTTTTCAGTTGATCCGTCAAGTTCGTAATTCGAATAACGCCAAAGCAGAAGATAATCTAGGGTAGGATTGACAATCTAGTTGGCGTGGTTATTGACTTTCCACACTTTGCCTTACTGAGGTTATGACATATACAAACCACGCTATGATGTGAAGGGCAGGACCAGCTCCCACACTAAACCAAACTTACAAACGGAAAGTAGCTCAACGTTTTCTTTATTATGCTCCTCCCTCTGTCGCTCTGTAATTGACGTTTCAAGTCGCTATTAATCCGATAACCCGTTTGTCGTGCTCATTTCCTCCTTTGATGGCTCGTTATAATTTTGTAAGTACTCGGTATACCCTTTGGCCTATATCCCTTGAAAAAGTGAGAAAATGGCCGTTAGAGTTGGTCAGACGGTACGGACCAGATACGTAGAATACGTAGCTATCGACCTTTTTGCGTACGTACACTTGATACCCACGGTTAGTTCCATGTCGGTCAGCGTTTTGAACTGGATGTTGAACTAACGAATGTCATATACATCGTCGAGCGAGCAATGATGGCTGAACGATTGTCCGATATTCATCAAACCTGGTATAATACGACGGTTACCAACGCTCAAGTAACAGCAACCAGTGGTTTTGTCCATTTGGATCATGCGATCAATGTACAAATATTATTGAAT
Source organism: Paragonimus heterotremus (assembly GCA_013368495.1). Classification (NCBI taxonomy): domain Eukaryota; kingdom Metazoa; phylum Platyhelminthes; class Trematoda; order Plagiorchiida; family Troglotrematidae; genus Paragonimus; species Paragonimus heterotremus. The sequence continues at coordinate 15,093 of LUCH01004032.1, read as the reverse complement.
TTAACTTACATGCTTGATCTTTGCAGGCTGATGACTCACTTGGAATCACTGCGTTGTCCGCTGGAGGGTTTTGTGCGGACGCTGTATGATGGGGTTGCATACATTCGATCCGGCAAGATAGCCAGGCTTCCTAATTTTCGTTACTAGTACAAATTATGGTTAATAACCCGTGAAACATTGACAGAATAGGCCCAGAGACTCGGATGATGAGACCCGCAGTCAATGCATCCTGAAAATGTCACGGCAGTAGAATTGTGCGATAGGCTTGCTCAATATAAACGTCTAGACTTCTCGGATAAATGCTGTATCAATGATTATGTGTCACTTATTTCCATCTTAAAACATCTGCCTTTTTCTGGAAAGAGTTTTGGCTCTGTGCAGTTGCAACCGCACTGTTTGTGGGCTCACGTTTGATGTAAAGCGCCGTTCCTATCACGTCATCTCGGCTTGTTTAGTTAACAAATTGTACAGTCGGTGGATCAGCAGACGGGACATTGAACAGAGTAAGCAAACAGTGCGTAAAACGATCGAGTACTTTAAACGGCACTCAAAAAAGTGAAAGTGGCACGACGTTGAATAATGGGATAATAAATGAACAGCTCAGCTTTTTACTAGCTTGCTGCTTTCAGGCATCCGGTTTCTGTTGTTTGTTCGAACTCAAGAAAAGACGAGGTTTCTCGCAGTTGGGTCTCATACGGTTAGATAAGTTGTTAAGAAATCTGAGGCATCCACTGGATGAGAGTGGTAGCACGACTGAAGGGGTCGTACACAGAAGTTTGCATTTACAACAGACAAGCACGGTCGCAGCTTAGATCGTTAGAGAAGCCACATCATTGTTGGCCGTTACGGTGACAAGGCCAAAATAATGACGATGAAAACAGGATGCATTTTCTACCAACAAACCAAACTATCTCTGGCAATTCATTACATTAAACATGTCAAATCAATTGTGCCCAACAAAATCCACCAGTACTTTTATCATCATAACAGCCATGAGCCTGACCAAAAAATACTGTGGCTTGGGCCGCCGCTCACCTCAACAGTGACGTAGCATATCCTAGAAGAAAACGCTACTAAGAAGCTTGGAAATTATTAAAAGAAGACTAAACGGAAGAACTAGAAATGGTATGGATACAGGCACGCCATTGATTGCGACACATCGCCATCTCGGATAGCGTCTCTAACCAGTGGTTTGAGTGATCACAAGGACCCCATCCAGGCAGGCGACACCTACACACTATGCTCAATAGAGCAGTTAGGGTCTTCATATTTCGTGACCACGTTGTTGCTTGACCACCACGCGATTTTACCCAACTGTTGGTGGTCTCATTAAATAATGCCCGGTATATAAGTTGGTAGTAACAATATAGATGTTTTACACTTCCTAAAACAACTAAACTAACGTTTGTGGAACGTTACACCAATCGAGAAACTGAAGAGTGCTATATTCCGAGATTTTAGGCAAATGATTCATCTCTGAGTAGTACATAATTAAGTGAAAATTTTTCAAAACCAACTTTAAATAAGGCTGTCCGAGGAGGTAGTGCATACGATATGTTGTGAAAGGTTTATCCCCATGTACTGATTCATGTGCAACACTTGATACTTAACGGCTTTTAAGACGTTCTCATAGATCATGTGTCCCCATTCAGTTGCCCATTTTTCTGTGCAACTTGGAATCCACTGCTCACATCTAAAATGTAGCGGAGAGCCAATGTTGTAATTACTAAGCACAACCGTCCTCGAGCACATGTGTACAACTGTGGTGTCTAAATGTAACACACGAAACGAAAAACGTTGCAGTTGTCTTGCTGATTTTTCGTCCAACTGATTGATCGGCCCAGAGTTCTACGGCTTTATGGCCTCGTTTGCCAACAGATGAACAAAAGCATATCAGCACAACATTTCTTCGTTTCCACCATAGTTGGCATGCATGACTAATTGCACTGTTCCCAAATCTTTACTAGTCAACGGGTATCGTGGTGTATAATATTCATAACTGGACGAATTGAATTAAGATAACATTTTGTGGTCTTGATGGTGTACGTGCTCTAGCTCACAGTTATCAGGCAACGAGAAAAATGAACTGACAGTTATATCATCCTGATTCTCAAGGCAGTAAAATCGTAGGCAATTTGTCGTATAATTATCTTAAACAGATTTGAACTGGAAATCATCTAGGTGTCCGCGGACGTTGTGACGTTACTGACGATGGACCATCGTGTGTAGTTAACCTGATGATTAGACAGGGAAAATAAGTTACAACATAGGCGTTCCAGAATGAACGTTGGAACTGAAGGCGAAAACATCGGCTTGATAGTGAAAACACAATACCTGTTTGATTGAAAACGACCATGAACAAAAACAACAGGATTCGACGTCATTCAACGTTTGGTTTACTACCTATCTTGAATCACAAAAAGGCATGTAAACTACGAGTCATCCAAACATTCAGGGAATGATTGTGCAAGCATGGGAAGTGTTTTACACCCACACCACGGAACATCTGCAAACTTTTACACTTTCCGACAATCACGGACGGACTCTTCCATTCGACCATGTTACAACACAGAACTAACATGAGTCTGTCTTAAAAAATTTTCAACTGTCACTCATTATCTCAAACTCCCGTGATCAACACGTTTCGTGAAATCATGTATTCTCCCTCAAACAGTACAACTCTTCGACTTAAACTGTTCACTTATGCAGGTACTAAGCTTTGTCTACTGAACAATCTAGGCTCCCTCAAAAATTTGCGACACATTCTTGTTGAGGACCCGCAATTGACGGTTTCTCCTTTTCCAACAACCGTCACATTATAAAAAGATGTTTCTTTGTTCCAGTGCGTGAGCTTTGACTGTGCTGGCATTCCGGTATTTTGGAGAGCTTTTGATTTTGACAGAATATTTTTCCTTCTCTTCTTTTAATGAGACCTTGCACTTATTGATTATGGTATTATCTACATGTGCTACTCCGATAGAAGGACTTGCCATTGTTGTATGTAGAGTGCCTTACACCTGACAACCAACTTGCTCAACATTTCTCTATTCTTACAACTCCTTGTTCTTATCTTTGATGTTACCTTGCGTTCCTCTTTCAAATGGGGTTTTGTAAATTGATTTTCAAAATAAATGATAAGCATTGTTAATAACGGAAGTAGTGACTTCAAATATACCCACTTTAGGTGCAAATCTATTCAAACGCATTAATTATGACGAAGTTAAGTGGCGGAAAGAAATTACAGAATCCTTGTTAATGTGTTTACATGAATTCAAACAGCAGCGATAACATAAGACACCATCAAAATGAAATCATCATAATTTACATGTTAAAACGTGTTACATAAGACATGCATCCACGGTTTAGTGTCATGCCCCGGTATCTTCTTGATGTTCAGAGTCTTTTTTGTATACTTCGTCTTTCTCATTTATCTTCTCACTTATTAGAAGTGCTCAGTAATCTACCACATCCTCTCCTTCTCTCTGATGTATTTTGAATCCTTGCCACCTTCTAACGAAATCTTTTAAATTGATGCAATCTTGACACATGAATCTAGTGTTCTGCTCTGGTCCACCGTACTGAATTACCGATGTTGGGTCATAAGAACGTTTACTTTTGATCTCACCGTTCCATCCAGTCGTATACACAGGTATTCGTCTTGAACGTAGAGTGTGGGGGTTATTCCTTTAGACAGGAACTTTTTTGGAGTAAGGGGTGCTGTGTTTCAAAGACCATAAAGTTAGGCCTTTCCGTCAGATAGAATATCTTGACTTCAACTTTTCCATGAGCCGTTGTTCACCAGCTTTTGTGTTTATGTGGAGCTTTCAGATTTTGACCTAATCATCACTCTTCTGTATTTAATCCTTTTCTCAAAATGTTGCACCTCAGCTGTATTCTGATGTTTTCTTAACGGATGCAATGAGCCCTGCCTTTCATGAGTCGAAATAGGGAGTATGATGTCCTTCAATGACCAGATTTTCAGCGGACCAAATGCACCGGAAGTATCGCAGATTCTCAGCCTCGTCCATTGGCTGCTAACCATTCCTTGGTCGTACTGTTGTTGTCGGTGAGTCCATAAGCTTCACATGTAACACGATGTAGCTTAAATGCGTTTCAGTTAAAGTTTTTGGACACTCATTCAAAATACTGTCCTTCAGTATAGCAGTTTGTATGCCTTGGTTCGTTGCATTATGATTCACCAGTGTCTACCATTACAGATGCACCTCCGACTGGATCATTTGTCGATTCAGCTTAATTGACGGTGAGTGCTATCGTCGAGGTCACCACGGAGGTTCGATAGAGATAGACCCATAATTTACATTCACCACAACTTTTTTTAGTTTGAGGACAGGATTTGATTATAGGATTGTTACGTTCTTTATCTGTCTTCTTGACATTGTTAGAAGGTCAGTTGGAAAACTACTAAATCACTCTACACTTTTGATCAACATGATCATTGATTCGGCTGGTCGTAATTTTTGGTGCTAGTAGTGGTTGTTTCTTTTACCCCGGAATATTCCACATGTGGAATATTACATCTGCGCGTCATAATATTATTAGCCCGATGCTGATGAAGCTACCCGTTCACCACTGGGTTGAAATAACCTGAATTTTTATTCAATAGCGTTTCGTTATAATCTGTTTGTATTTTCTCACAGCACAGTTCGGAGGACCATACCTTGAAGCTGCAAAATCACCAGTGTCTCCCTATTCTCCTTATTTACCAAGTTGCTCGCTCCATACGACCGAGTTTTTGGAATTTGTTTGCCTGGCTCTATGCTAAGATAATCATTCTTTGAATACTTGTTATCAATAGTGCTGATTACACGAACTATATTATGCAATAATGAATCAAGCATTGGTGGCAGATCAATGACGTGGATCTGCAACATTTCACTCTACAAATTTGATTGACACTTCTTTCGATCACGCCTTCACTCCATGCCATTATGGTCGTTGTTTTTGTAACAGGCATCTGTATGCACAAGGCAAATCTAATTTCATCGCAGTTTTGAGTATGGTATTGAAATTACAGAGACATTAATCCCCCTTGACAAAGGTATGCGTATTCCATTTGCCGATTAAGTGAATGTCATACGCTTGGAAAGTGAGATTGGTTGAATTACCTATTACTGTTCGTTTTATGTTTTCCGTGTGCTCTTAACAGATTTGGCTAAATTGACATCCTTGATTTTGTATAAACAAACTGACCTTATTTGAATATGAACTAGTGTATGTGGTTGACTCAATGTATTTCGTTGTCTGTGTTTGCTCTCTAATGCCATACTAATGAGAAAGGCGCGCCTATCGACATACTTAATTTGCTACTTACTATTGGGGTCGAATGGATACTACGAGTGACACGTTTATTCAGTTATGTTTACGCATTGGTAAATAGTAGAGTCTAATAATACCGCCTTTACGTTTTGCAAAGAATGTTCTCGTTGTGTATTCCTCATACTTTTTTGTTTTGTTCGAACTTCAACATTTTCACGTGTCAAATCTATACGGATTTATTATTTTAAACCTGTCTTGCAGTAGCTAATGTATCGAGATACATCTGATCAAGCGCTAAACTACTCTTTCTAACCGCCTGTTAAAAGGTTCTGGCTATCTCTGCCCCTGGGTTGTCTTTGTGATCTAAGCAATCGTTGCGTTAATATCGATAATGTAAAGAAGCTACTTACGTTAAACTCTTGTCAACATGGTAGATTAATACTCTACAGTTTGCTCATTGAAAAATCTCGTTCACACACTGCTGTGATTTAGTAATGCTCAACTTGGCGACCGTGTGCTAACCCTGTAGTTAGATGGCAGAGTGATGGCATCTGCACTTTTCTGTCAGTTACTTTTACAACGTCTACCAGTACCTGTATGCAACGTCCACTGTGTTGTACACAGGAACCCGTACAAAAATTGGTCGCGTTTTCTGACGAAATTATGAGCATTCCAAACAGTTGTAAATTGACCGGGTTCTCTGTCGTCCTCAGTGGGCTTAGTACGGGCTATTTATTGTCAACTTGGGTCTGTAAGTGATGATCTCAAAGCCTTCGAATTACATTATCAATGAGGTTTACCGGGATTCTTCAATTCCCAGCATTTAAGAGGCTTAACAATAAATTTCATTGATATTGTAGGATCGAGTGAACCTAAGACAACCGGTTGACATTAATTCAGCGAGTAGACAAAGAGTATGTTGTTGACCTCTGAAATCAACGCGAGAGTAAACGGATACAAAAACGAAGCGATAACAGAGCGCAAGGAAAGCGTGCACTCAGCTGGAGCAGTGAACTTGAGCGATCGTATTATACTACTCATACCGCGGCTATTCAGTAGTAGGTGCAGAGCATATTTTTTGACGTCGTACAAGCTACAAGAAGACTGCAAGAAGGATCATCAAAGTGCAGCATCGCCCATAACAGTTCCTGCTACTTGATGAAACTGAGCATTGACATCTATGGCAGCCGAGACTGTCTGAGGCCGAATACCGCGTGCAAATGAGTGGTTCTGTGACAGGTCTGGTTTACATGCTTAACCCATGTATTGCTTTGTCGAATAAATAACTCTTGTGCCATCCGCGTTCTTGGATCATAACACTGGGTCGTATGTTCAAGTGTCCGGGGTAGTTGTCGGCATCTCTACTCGTTCAGACAAATGTTTGAGTACATACAAAAGTTGGGAACAAAAAGAGTACAAATGGCACTTGTAACTCCAACACAGTCGGCAATAGCGAATAGGGTCGCAACAGTAACACTTCATCTCTGGCGTCAGTGCTGGCAAATTAACGCTTCCCGTTTTCTAAAAGCCAGTACTTCAACCAGTAATAGCGGTGACGGCGTAGTGCACATAATCATATAATTGCCGTTCTTATATTAGGGCTCCCGTCTTCAACCAACGGTGTTTCGCGGACTATGGAGCGATAACCAGGATCATACCATATACTCCATATACTCTGACTGCAGTCAGAAATATGATGATCGGCACAAATGGACAAAGATCTTAAATGCTGAATATTTATGTTTTTTTATAAAACTATAAAGCTCTTCACACTTCCCAACACTCAAAATTTACCGCTGATGCTCAATCTCTACTACATTTTAACCTATAACCTGACCTCAGAAACACCGTCTGATTGAAACTGTTACTAGTGCTGCTAGCAACAGCGTTTGAACTTTGGGTTCATTGATCAACCCAACATTTTTGTTTCAGAGTTGGTAAGGCAGTTGTAATAAACTTCTGAAACAGTTTTTCGGTCTGATCCAACCGAACTTCAATAGGATGGTCACCAATCACATTGGCACTAACTACATTTTGACCAGCGTTCCTCCATTTTACGCTCGACCAAAAGGTATCAACAGACTGGGGGAATATAACAGAATGGCATACACGAATGTCAAGTGCATATATCCGACTCTATGGTTTCATAAGGACAAAGTTTCCAGTATGAATAGTTAGTAATACGAATTATGTAGTCGTATCACGAAACAAAGACTGACTGTAAGAAGCGCAGACTTTGATGTGACCAGAAATGTGTAGCCGGTGGCTGTCGGCTTTGTTTTGATTTGGTGAATAAGTTTACATCCAGAATGTACGGCGGATGAGTGAATATGGATCACTTCTTAGATAAGGCAGTTCACGGATGGCATGCTGACGTGTATCTCGAGCCGTCATGCTATGTGGTCTTGATTATTTATTTGCCTTGGTCGTTTGCGTACTTGTGCAGTTATTGTGACGGTTTTTATGGCCAAAAGTCGTATTAAACAATGGACCCGTTGATGTGTTGACGGCATCGACAGTGACGTTTCCGACAAAGCTGAAAACGCTAACCGCGTCGGAAGTTAGTCCAATAAACATAGCCACTTTTATAGTCCATATTATCTATTGAATTATAGAGCAACAGATTATAAAATTGAAGCTTGTTGTTGAATACTACCTGTTTAAGAGGTAAGTCGCCTAAATGCATAGATGCCATGTTCAGCAAGTGAACTGAGTTACTTACGCCTGTAAATGCGTGAAAGGTGTGATGATTAGTTCGACATGGCACTTTGGCTGGCTAAACAGTGATCTGCCATTTTCGACAGTAATCATTGGAACCGCTTCAAGACCGCCGACAAAGTCCGATGTAGTTTCAAGTTTAGATTATCTAATCATCTGCTGGTGAATATACATTACCAGTTCACATGGTGCTTAGGAAGAACAACGACAGTGACCATATGGTAATTACTGCCCTTTGAGCAACGTGACTGTACAAGATGGATGTCGGCTGTCCCATGTACGGCTCTTTGGATCAAACATTCTTGCACACTTAGACATTGTCTTTGCTCATCGTTTTTATTTCTGTGAAATCGGACGGCGTGAAGAGGACAATCATTACAGCCCCTTGTGTTCTTCACGAATGAGCCTGCTTAAGTTGCAAAATGTCGGGAAAATTTTCCGAAGATTCAATCACCAGGTTTTGTTTTGCATATCCTAGTGATTTTTGGTTGTTACTAATTAGCTGCACTATTTACAGGCAATCTCTGAACACTTAAATGACCATGGCGTTGCCATCAACTACGCTAAGTGTTAGTTGCCTGGTTCACATAATCCACTCCACTGATATCAGTCTCCCTCTTGTCACAGAGAAGTCAGTCATTGATTTTCCACCTTTTACATCAGCTGAGCAACTTCGTCGATTTTTTGGAATGAGAAGATTTTATCAATGTTTTACTCCTGGCGATGTTGCTCTTATGTCGCCATTAAAAATCCTTCTCTCATCCACAAACAAATTACTGACGGTGTATGCGTTTCTAGAAGTCACAGAAACGACCCAATCGGATCATGACAATGTTTTTAGTTGAACCATGAACAATCCGACTCAATCGTTCTCATATTCGTGGCCGTTTAAAATTTTGCATCTGAAACTGGCTTATAAAGGCATGTGGCTGGTGAACCACAACCACTCGCGCTTCTCTTCAGGAGAATTGTAATCCACTGATGTGCCCTATGACACTTTCGCCAGCGATATGCTAGTATTTATTTTCGTTGCCGAAAATCTCCAACATTTGGCTAAGGGTCACGATTTTTATTTGCACTGATTACGAACTGATAATGCTTAGACGTTTCACCGTCTCTAAAGGATATGTGTCTTGAAAACCGAATAGCTGGACTATACTTCCGAGTTTTCTGTGACATGAATTTCACGCTTACTTTATTCAACTGCATTCGGGTCCCTCGCAGCCGGTTCACAAGAGACTATTGAAAAATAGAAGTCTCTACCTTAATTTTTTGAACACTTTCAATCTCTTTCCACCTCCAAAAACCGAACACTTTCACTCCACAACTACCTAGCAGCTACTGTTTTTGACGCTCCGTAATCTTTAACGTATTTCACAATCTTGAACATTCAAGCGGACATGTCATTAAAAAATTAATTTGTGAACCTTGTAACATACAAACCAGCCGTCTTTACTCTGATCTTCCGTTACACTTAAGGACCAACTTTGGAGCAACGTGGAGACACCGGGGGACAGCGTTCTTCCGCCGTGGAGGTTCCACCAACAGTCATGCGAAAGAAACAATACAAGTAAGCATGAACCAAAAGATCATGCAGATTGCATACAAAAGAAACCTAAAACAGCTCCAAAGATAGAACAGTATTCACTGTTACACAATTCAATTTCAACCAGTGCGCGCCTGCTGGTTTCGATCACACGTTACAACAGTGCTGTACACTATTGTGAGATGCAAGCCGGCCGTTTCTTCTCTGATTGCCCGTCACGTGGAGACATTGGGGGACAGCGTTCTTCCGATGTAGGGGTTCCAACAACAGTCCTGTAAAGGGGAAAATTCATGAACCAAAGACCCAGTAAGCCATGTACACGACTTACACAGACGAAAACTAAAACTGCGCCGACAACACAGCAACATGCCTTGTTACGTAGTTCAAGTGCAATTCGGGCGAGCCTGCTGGTTTCGGTTGCACATTACACTATTGTATAGGCGTTAAGGCCACCTGTGTGCCCCACACACGTGCTAAGACCCAAGCTACTTTCTGATTGGCCGCGCCTTCAACGGCCAACGGTTCATTCGTTCACACACATAAGAATAAAGCTACCGCTTGTAAGTAGAACAATACAGTGTGCACTTCTGCCTAGTCACGTGTCCTATCTATCGTTGTTATAACCTGTAAGATTTTATGTTGATTGCAGCCGAAGTGGAACACAACACACTGGATAAGATAAAGAAGTCATACGGAAGTTTGAATTTGGGCCAAAAGTTGGACGAATCTTTCATTATACAATGTATTAGCAAGACTGAAATTTAATAGGTCATCAAGACGCTGGTTTTTGAAAGAGACAGCTACTGGTTACCAAAAAACGAGCTGGTCAGCATAAAATAAAGCAGAGATGCATGTGTTCTTGACCCAATTGCCTTACTTGCGTCTAGCGCTCCCGGTCCTTTCCCTGAAGGTCCACTATGAGTTCGTTTGTTATTATTCAGTCCAAGATAGTTAGGAAATTCCTGACTGCATTTGTAACAGCGCCATATGGTCAAGTCACCACGAACCAAGATGCTTTTATTTCCTTTGCATGTCGCGCGTTCGACTTCGCGATTGGGCCGTTGCCACCCATTGAATATTCGGACATCAGTCTGCATGGCAATCCTTTGGAAAACCTGTTTTAGGGCCGCGTTATACCGTGGACCAAGATCGATAAGGTAATTGCCATTGTTAATTACTGTTACTCAGCTAGGTAAGGTCCTGGTAGCGCGGCTTCTTACCAACTTGGTACCACCTACAATATTTGGGCTGACCGTAATGCTGATTTTCAACCCGGTCGTCGGTCATCTGACCGACGTGTCATAACCAAGAAAGATGGCCCCGCATCAGTATAAGTTCGACGCCGTCCGTGTGTACTTGACAGAATACCTCCGTTTTTGAAATCAAATCCCAGCTGTAAAAGCCCAAGGAGCCTTCCAAACAGTGTAGATAAGGGATACTAAAAAAACGTATATTGCGTTAGGGTGATGTAAAGACTGCACTGCCATGAATAAATGTAGAGACAACATAACGCAATAAGCACGCTACTTAACTTTCACCCTCGGGCTGCTGCTTTTCGAAACACTACCTCAAGATGTCTGAAAGCAGGGGTAGTCTTATGCACGTCAGCTCTCTACTTAGAGACGTATCTGCTGGCAGATTGCTACCCAGGTATCAGAAGTGTATATGGCTATTTAGTCTACTCATCGATGTGGATTGCCCTCGTCCATTAACAACTTAATACGCCTTTCCTGAAGAGCATTCTTAACGTAGTCCCAACAGGCATCGAACTGAAGAACACAGTGAGATTTGGAGACAAACCGTATATTTCTGGTAATGTTTGGAAATATGATATGTAGTTAGATCTACCCTAGTCTGGGACGAACGACAGCACGAGATGGGCCACAGCCTATTTGACAGCACTCAAATGCGCGCCAAGCGAAAAGTGCGTGGAACCTTCGAGTATGTCAAACGACGCTCGAAAAGGTTCGGGTTAAACGACCTTGAAGAATGGAACAGTAGCTGAATCGTTAAGAAAGGGACCAGCATTCGCTGCGTTCAATTGGTTGCACGAATGGAGGATGTGGTACTGAGTTTATATCAGGCCTCCTACTGCAGGTGTACACAGAATCACGCGTACAGAGCAGACAAGCGGAAAAACACGGTTGCAGCGGGGATCATTTGAGAAGATACACGATCGCTGGTCAATACATCTGTACACATAAGTTTCCTTCATTCGAAAGGCTTTACTAAAGAACACTTCCTACAAATGTTGATATACAGGTCACACTTTGCTGCTGCGGTCGTGGAACTTGTGGTCGATCGCCGCAGTTCACCTACTGCGTGCAAATGACGATAGCTGTTGTACAGTAGAGTTACGTTGCGGGTTCGTTGCGATAAAACGTCAATCATTCGCCAGGTGACCGTCCGTTCGACATTTCACTCCACCACCGTCTTCCATGTTCTAGGAATTGTCTGTTACCATTGCAATCAAATATAATTCAAATAGACTTGGGTCCGAGGCAGGGTTCTGCTTCACACACCTAACAAATATGAGGGTCATCAATGGTCGGACCATATGACTGTACTTTTGCCTTATTACGCTCAAGCGATATTTTAAATAAATTGACAGGCTCCCCGGAGCCACCAAACCTAAGGTTTCACTGCTCATGAAATGAAAAAACCCGTTTTGCAAACCACACAGAGGGCGTACACGACCTGGCCGCCCTCACAATACTTTTCCTGGAGTGGGAAAGCAACAAACACCACGCCGATTGCATTCCGGCTGAAATTTATTCTGCTGCTCAAGAATACATATCTTCAATATTTCCAAACCAATTAGATTAAGCAGGACTCTTGTCAAAACCTTCTAATCACTGTTCAACAAAATACTTCTTCAATGATCGTCCATGCCCTCTTTGCTCCTTCTGCCGTTGTACAAGGAATAGTGAGAGAGCTTTTGAACTCCTTCGGGACCCTCTCCGGTTCCCAGATGTAGCGAATGGAGCGGAACGTAGTTTGTTTCAAAGCTGTACTGTCTCATTTCAAACCTGCTGTCGATAACGCGCAGCTTTTTCTTTTGCGACTTATCGGATGACTCCCTAATTCTCAGCAGAGTCCGAGATAAGAGCTACTGTCTCTTTGGTGGATTACTTTGACAGGTTATTTACCGTCGTTTAATCAATGGGGCGTGAGCGTGGAATGGACAGTTTTGTACCAGCACACCCCTGACATTTTACTTAATTAACGCATGCCGCCTCCTTGTGCGATTACGCAGTCGCTTAAATGATAGTGGCCGCTCCGTAAGTGAGCCCACTTCTTTATATCGTTTGTATTCAGCCAAGTAGGAACGTCCGTACTAGAGAGCTTTAAGGTTGCACACAGGTAGAGCAACGACCACCGTATTTATCGACTGCTCCAATGTCGTGAGGTGAGATAACACCCTGTTAGGCTGTTGAAACCTGCTAAGCTCGTGAACTGAAATCACCAAGAAGAAACGGTTTTTCGGTTACTGGTGCTGAATGAACCCCCAAACGAAGTTCGTAGTAAGGCCAGTTCGTTTTGTAATCAAGGGAACGAATGACTACGTCGTAAGCCCCACACTTGGTTTGATCAGGTTGCCGACGTTTGGATATGATTCGGGGGTTGGTGGAGTGTAGTTTGTCTAGTACCAGAGCACTGACTAACTCGACGAATGTGTAACTGTACCCTTGAACAACATCTGCTGGATTGTGCAGCTAATGCCAGTTTTCTACAAATCTTGTTTCACTCAGGACTTTGAGACCATAGTCGTGGCGACCCACTTTTACTACACTGGATGCAATGCATCTTTTTGCTTGTCCACTGATATTTCGATTCTGTGTCGTATGCAACTTTCCTTCTCCGACAGCCAGCGTTCTCTGTTCACCGGGATCTCTCAGGATAGCTTGACGGACCTCACAAGGAGCCTTCAACTCAACAGCTTGACTCGCTGGACATAGGAATATATGGCTTTCTTGGGGGACCATAATGAAAATCAGTGACTCAAGTGTCTACAATGATTGACGTTCGGGGTCTAACCCAGCCAGAAGCGACAGTAAATATGACCTTGGCGTCTGTTTTGGATTATTCACACACGCGGTTAGGGTAACCAAAGTCACGAGCTTCTGAGAAGTACCGCACTTTCTTCGATCCTACGGACTAATATGCCGCCACTTACGATCAGTCGTCTTGCATTTAGAGAGCTATTAGCCTAATGGTACAAGTTCAAGCGCCCTCCTAATTGTGGGAGGCAGCTGCGTTTTAAATACAAATACAGACCATCTGAAAGCACATAAGATCGTGCCCCACTGTCTGCACGTCTCTCTATAGAAGATGACGCGAAACACACCCAATGGGGCAAAGCTACTTCGTGTCCAGCTACCTCCATTTGATAAACCGCATATGACGGAGCTTGATACGGCAGAGGTCTTGGTCTGGTTAACCCTACAAGACAATAGAGCAAACAACAAAGCAAACATGACATTGTGCTCTTTTTCTTATTCCCACGGGCATCCATAACGCAAAGAAAATTTTTGCGGTGAGTGGGGACTCAAAATCCCATATTGGCCAAGCGATTAGTGAGATTTTCAACTTTTTAACGTTTTCGAGTAGTCATCAAGGTCCCGCGATGGAGTCTGCTCAATTCTTCGCCGGATTTCGGAATTTCCCATCCTCCCTCGTTCAAACTGAATTATTTCAACATTTTCCCATCGCATTTTCGTCAAATAATTGGGAAATTCTTCGAAGATATACCTGCACGTATTTCCCGACGCGACCTTGAAATAATTGAAACGTCGTCTTTAATTAACTTTGTAAAATATAAATTAATATAACGTCAAATTTTTTGAATTAAATCTATGGAACAGACGAACTATCTTCCTTCCTTATGTGTAACTCGAACGTTGCAAAATGTGACTACTTTCCCTCTGATTATGTCTTTATTTGTCAACAGGTTTCATGATCGTCGTGTTTTATAACAATTTGTTGAATTGTACCGCACACTCGAACGTGTTCCACACAAATTCGTTGAGAAAATATCTATTATTATTATTATTATTATACAGAACACCAAGTCAATGAAGCAAACGAGGTCAAGCACACACACATAAGTGAATAGGGCAATTATCCGTTTCACGGGATTCGCCCTGAAGGTCGTTTAAAAGGCAAAACGGTTCTTTTGGCGCGAATCCTCGATTTTTAAATACTTTTTTGAAATTTTAAAATCGAAATTTCGGGCAAAGTACCCACAACACATCAGTTGTAAATAAGTGTTGTTGATAGAAATTCTAGAATACATCGAATAAGTCCCAAAAATATTGCCTTGGTGATAAAAAAATTTTCCCTCCGTTTTCGCGAAAATATCTCGTTATCGGCGTTATCTCAGTTTCTCAAGTCTTATAAATGGGATCATTGCAATTTTCCAGATGAAATGCGTCATCCTGTAGCCTGAGAGTGTTTCATTTTGCGGCGTTTTGAAGGTATGGTCGAAATGGAAATATATGACCATACAGTGTTCGCCTTGTATTTCAACAATAACACCAACACATTTGATA